>CAUYPK010118470.1:0-17974 GCA_963574355.1 Loris lydekkerianus
AAAGCATTTAACCTACTGATTCCTCAATTATTGTAATTGTTTTGGGTATATATTTTTATTTTTGAAATTTACCAGTGGCTGCTGCATTTTCCACCTCGGCTTATACGCGAGTCACTAAGTTTTCCCAGTTTTTAGGGTAAAATTAAAGGGGTCAGCTTATACTCGGGTCGGCTTATACTTGAGTATATACAGTACAAATCTCCTAACCTAGTGACATTTTTGTTTCTTATTTTCCCTAATTTTTCAGTTTGATAACGAAGTCTTCTACTAGAGACTTTGTCTTTCTGTAATCACTTTGACCCTGCTTGGATCCTATTTTCATTTTAGGTCTTTGCTAGAATGTTCTTTGGTAAGCTGCTCTTCTCTTGCTGTAATCCTCCCTGGTTGGCCCCACTCTCTCCCCTAGGCTTGTGTGGACGTGCCCCCTCAGGGCCCTTCCTCCAGGTATCAACCTGTCAGAATCCTTCAGGCTTTATTCAAATAACTACTACCTCAGGGACCCTTCCCTGCCCACCACATACCCTCAGAGATGATCTTGGCTTCCCTCCTGCCAGCCTATTCCATCTTATGATTATATTTACTTCAACACGTATCTCATCACTTCAATGTAATCGCAAGCTTGTCCCAGAGAGAGGCCATACCCTGGTCATCTTTAGAACAGCTCCTTGCTCATAGTAGATGTCCAGTATGTCCTCAAATGACATTCCTTTGCGAATGTGCTGTAGGGTGTATGTCAACACACATGTTGGTGTAATTAGCAAGCTCTGTGGTTCAGCCAGATGGTGGAAGAGGGATCAGCAAATGAATGGTGATAGCAAGATCTCAGGGTACCACCTAGCTCTGAAATGTTACTGTCTAGAGGTCAAGTCTTTCAGAGGGAGGACATCTTAGTGTGGCTTGAAAGAGAAAGAGGTGGGGGACAGCTCTAGGGCTTGGGCTGTGGGCTTGAGGGGAAGGGAGCCAAGCCCTTTTGGAGGGAACAGGTGCTACCGGCAGAGAAAGGACAGACAGTTCCCAGAGAGCTGCCAACAAAACCAGGGAGGTTAAAAGGGGTAGGTGAGGAGGACATGCTAAATTCTACCCAGCAGGGATTTCACAACTGGCTGTGAGATCTCTGATGATCCCTCCTTAGAAGGTTAGGGCTTGGTCTGCCGTCCTCTGAGGGAGTCTCCCGGGGTGCATTTCCAGGACACCCACCCAGTTAATCAGTTCAAAAGAGCAGGCAGGCAAACAGGTGGTTGGGAACTAGGCAAAGTCGCTGTGTTTTCATTTGATGCTTTTGGCCATTAGCTAGATGCTGTAATATGCATTGAGAGGAAATTCTTTGGAACAAGCTCTTCCTATCTGTTCCATCCGAATTTGGTGTAATTAATTAAGGACTTTGAGGAATAGGGCCAGTCTTCAATGACAACCTTCAGCGTTAGAAAGTAGGGAGGATGGCTGAGCTATGTCCAAGCACCACCTGCAACCTTCTGGTGCTGCTTGGCCAGATCTCCCCATTGGCCAGATCTTGAATGAAATACACGCACACACTGCTCTGAATCTCATTTCCATTTCAGCTCATCATCCTGGGACATCTTAATGGGGACTGAGAAAAAAACAAAAGCAACCCTGGGAAGACCAAGCAGGAGTACCCAGAGCCACGCTGAGAGCCCGGCAAAGAGGCCCACCTGGGTGCACAGGCAGGAGGGGCCTCCATCTGCCCCAACTCCAGACCCGCACCACTGTGGGTCTACCCTGGTTTAGCTGCTGGATCTGACTCTTGGGCCCGTGTGTCCTTCTGCACAACAAGACAAATGCACTGGCATTTCTAAGTCACCTGCTTTTCATATTTTATAATTCTGAATGTCTTCAGGGTAAATGGGAACATAGAGGGTTTGTCATGTGTTCCCAAGCTCATTTGCATAGTTTTAGTGTTATATTTTACATGGACAAAAGCACCCGTAAGTGAACTGTGATAGGCATGCAGAGAAATGTTCAGGGAGGGGTGTCACGATTTGGGATGTGGCCAGCTGACTCAGCTGCATGGGAATGGGCCAGACTGGGAGTAACTGGAACCTGGAATTAGACACACCCACAGAGGGATACCAGGAGGTCCAGGATGACAGTGTGGATGTAACTACAGTTAGATGCACAGGGAAGCAGGGCTGAAAGAATCTGGGATCCAGTGAGATCTAGAGAGGTTTATGAATTCAGTAAGCAGACTGTTAGAAAATAGAGCAACCTCAGCCAACAGGTGGGGTCCAGTAACAAAACTCGAGAGCCCAGGAAAAAGAGAGACAACTTGAGGTTTCCATCAGGGGGCTGGACAGACGTTCAGCCGCTGGCACTGAGCCAGTGTCCAGCCAACATGGATCTTGTCCTCCTCTGAGAAAGCACTGGGCCCTCATGTGGACACTGCTCACCCTCCAGAGTACAGACCAACAGCTGGGAACTGCCCTGGGGGCTGGCCTGCCCTGCCCAGCAGCTCAGACAGACAGAAGCCCTCCAGGGGCTGCACACAAGGCGGGGTCTCAGCAAAGGTCTCTAGTGCTGCTCCTCAGAGGGCCATGGCAACTCCCAGAGGTGGTGATAGTGTCCAGAGAAGGACAGTGACAGCAGCCTTTATTTACCACAGGTCTCCTGAGCCCTAACTGCACGTCTGCAGAACAGACTGAGGAAACCACATCACAAAACAGTGCTTTATGACCACTAGGCTGGGAAACACCTCTCATTTATTTGTTTGTTTACTTATTTTGAGACAGTGTCACTCTGTCACCCTGGGTTGAATGCCTAGTGTCACAGCTCACAGTAACCTCCAACTCCTAGGCTCAAGCAATCCTCTTGCCTCAGCCTCCCCAGTAACTGGGACTACACCCTGCCCGGCTAGTTTTTCTATTTTTAGTAGAGACAGAGTCTCACACTCCTGAGCTCAAGCAATCCACCTGCCTCAGCCTCCCAGAGTGTTAGGATTACAGGTGTGTGGCTAGAAACACTTTTTAAAATAATCTTTTAATGTGATTATGTTTCCCTAAATCACAAGTGGGGAGTTAATCAATATTGAATAATAATATTTGCTTGTTCAAGTAGAGATGTAGAAGTCCTCTTGGATATGGATGCATTTTTTAATTTAATTATTTCAAATAGACAAGTAATTCACATTGTTCGAAGAGATAGGCACAAGATGTTTCTGTCCCATCTTTGTCTCCCATCTGTTAGTTGCCACCCCGTTAGGTGACCAAGGTTCTGAATTTCTTGTTTATCTTTTGTTTTTTTTTTGAGACACAGTCTCACTCTGGGTAGAGTGCCGTGGCCTCATCAGAGCTCGCAGCAATCTGAAACTCCTGGGCTCAAGTGATCCTCCTGCCTCATTCTCTCCAGTAGCTGGGACTACAGGCGCCCAACACCATGCCCAGGTAGTTTTTCTATTTTTAGTAAGGACAAAGTCTTACTATTGCTCAGGCTGGTCTTGAACTCCTGAGTTCCAGGGATCCACACGCCTTGGCCTCCCAGAGTTCTGAAATTACAGGTGTGAGCCACCTTGCCCAGCCTATGTGTGGAAATTTTTTAACCTAACTGGCCATGTCCACACGGAACACACTGCTTGGAACATTTCAGGTACCCGCTGGTGGCCCTTCCCAAGGCTTTAGCCCGTGTCTCTTCAATGCCAGCACGCCCTTCCTTTCTGGTGGGCTCTGAGAGCGGACGTCCTGCAGACCAGGACAGTGTCCCAGGGAGTGTCCATCTCACGTTCACACGGCCGCTGGCGAGTGACCCTTTCACACACTGTCAGGAATCGGGGCTACAGAGGCAGAGGCTGGAGGGGGCTGGGGCAGGCTGGGCCCCAATATTAGAGGTTTCTCCCCAAACATTTCCATTTGTTTAAGGTTTCTGTCTTCAGCCTTAGAACAGAATGCTTTCCAACATCCACCTGTGAAGGCAAATCCTCGCACGTACAGACAACTGTTCAGGCTGGAGACACACTACAGAACCAGAGGGCTGGTTTGGGCAGGATCCAGAGGACGGAGACTGCTGGCCCAGGGACCCCTCAGGCAAATGCTGTGGGTGTCCTAAGCCCAACAGCCATAGACAGGGACATCTGCTACCACCTTTTCCTCCCTCAGGCCAGTCCTTGTCACCAACACTCAGCGCCCAGTGGCCTCACTATAGGCCACTTCCTTCAAATGTAAAAAACAGGTCAACGTGGTAAAATTGGGGTCAGGGACACAGAGTGTCCCTGAGGGCCCATCCCAGACACCCTTTCCCTCTGCTGCCCTCTAAGTGGCCCCTGGGAACATTACTGCAGCATCTCCAGTGTCTAGAACATTCCCAACACACATCCAGCACTCACTAACCGCACTACTGACCCAGGGCTCCATCTGCCCTGCTTTCTCTTGTTAAACAGCTGGAGAAACTCAGGATAGGAAGGTGACAGGTTGATGCCATCCATCCCAAGTTCCGCTGGCCCCTGCCTCCCTCTCTCTTGCCCTCTGGCACACAGGGGCCTCCAGACCTTCCCGGTTGGGAAACCCAGTTGACGGCTGAGACTGCTCACAGCTGCCCATGGGCTCAGCCTCCAGGCGTGCCTGCAACCCTGGGGTGGCTCCACTGCTCTGCTGCAGACCTTACACGTGTTCTAACGATGACCCCACTGCTCCTCCTGCCTCAGACCAGGCAACCACAAAAGCACTGACTCCCAAAGGCACAGGGGGGAAGGGGAGGAATTCCTGCACCACCGAAATTCTCTGTATGACTCGGCCCAGGCAGCCTCTGTGTCAGCCATGCTGCCCACACATCACTGCAGGACCTGTGAGCTGTGTCTTTTCTTCTTGCCACCGAGAAGGCAGAGAATGGGAGTTGGTCGAGATCAAGCAAAGTCTCTAACAGGAGCCAAATGCTACCCCAGGACCTGCGGGAACCCCAGACCTGCCCCAAGGTCCCTGCCTGGTTAGGCTGAAGATGCAACAAGCCTGTCCACAGAGGTGGACTCTGAAACCCAAGGAGAGGTTGTGTAAAGTGTCTCTGATATGAAGGTTGACACGCTGAGGCAGCCTCCCTCCGAATTCATTTTAAACGTCTTTTAACCGATTTTTGGCATAGCGTTTATGATGCTGAAGGTACCCAGAGCAGCCTGGTGTGGGCAAACTCCCAGAGGCCTCTGTGACCTCTCTGTCCGCCAGTGTTTCTTTCACAGTCCCTCCTTGGCCTCCTCGGCACAGGGAAGCAGGTGGGGCCGGGATCCCTGCGGTTTGCAGCCCGAGGTGGCTCCATGTGGGTTAACCCTCAACAAGGCCTTGCTGTCGTTACTATGAAAACCTCTTGCCACATTTTAGTTTCACCCATGACCCCAACCATTCCTTTCCTCAGGGAGTAAGTTTCTAGTAGCCGAATGCCCTGTAATCAGAACTACCTGTTGGCACCATGGAAGCCATTCTAACTGCCTTTGAAAGGTGGCATTTCAGTGCAGAGAGGTTTGTCAATGGCAGCATAAATCACGACACGCCAGGAGACATTATTTCTGAAAATTCTCAGAGCACACCCCACCACACACACACTGGAGGCAAGGGTGGTGAGAGCGCTTCCCAGCTTCTGATGCCCAGCACCTCCCCGCCCTGCCTGCTTCTCTGGTTAGAAGAACCCTGCCTCATGACAGACACTGTACTTGCAAGTAGGAAAGTGGAAAGATGTTAGGTATTTCTGAAAAGTAAATGACAAAATTTAGGCAAAAGTTCATGCAGGTGAGAAAGTAGATTCTAACTGGGCATCTATGACAAATGATCTCTCCCAACTGTGTAGCAAGCAAGAGACAGGAAGTCCATTTACTGGGGTCTGCTGGGACCCTCAAAATCCATTTCTCTCCTTACTCCCAGGGTATTCTGCTGGTTTTGGAAACCCTCCTCGTGATTCCCTAAAGCGCCGACTCGGGATGAATCTCCTACTCAACTTGGAATACAATTGGATGAAAATTTCCTTCTCCAAATAAAGCTGAAATGAACAGCCCTGAACACTTTCCCATCTGTACCAGCAGGAGCCCTTTATTCTGACTTCTAAGTATCTTACCTCTGGGTCCCTTCCTTTCAGTTCGTTCACATTCCCTCCCTGGCCAGTCGGCAAGTTCTACCTCAAGGGTGGTCTTCACTAGGTGTTCAAAGGTTTGAAGTGGAAAGGGAAGGAAGGAGCAGCTTATTGGGGTGTCCTTGATTTAGCTTTCAAAGCCTCAGCTGGGCAGTGGCTCACGCCTGTACTCCCAGCTACTTGGGAGGCTGAGGCAGGAGGATCACTTGAGCACAGGAGTCTGAGGTTGCTGTGAGCTATGATGATGGCACAGCACTCTACCCAGGACACCAGAGTGAGACTCTGTCTAAAAAAAAAAAAAAAAAGAAAGAAAGAAAGAAAAAGAGGAAAGAGGAAGGAGCCAAGAGAGACCAGGGCCCTGGAACCCAGTGGGCTGTCCAGAGGATGTGCGAATACTCTGCTGGCTGGGGGTGGCCAGGACCACTGGGAGGGCACTGGGACAAACGGCAGGGTGTCTGGGTTTGGTGTAAGAGAGAATGGGAAGAGGAGGAAGCACTCCAAATATGGACATTTACCTGAAGAGGTGTCTAGATTCAAGGCAGATGACGAGCTGGGGGATGTCCCCGTGTAAGAGCCCTGCCTGAAGGTGGGAGTGTGCAGGGGTCTGCGAACAGCCCCCCCAAGTGGAGGCTGAGCTCTGTAGAAACCTGAACGTGTAGGCTTTTTTCAAAATTTGATTGTTCAGGCACTCTCTACATTGATTTCCTTTGATCCAAGTGACAGCCAGTTTTAATTTAAATCAGATATTTTCTTAAAAGTAGCTAGTGCCAGTGACATTGTGGGGAGAAGCCTACCTTCTGTTGGTTTTTACTCCAGAATGTCAGGTCCCAGGTATATGGTTAGAATTTGTGTCACACATAATTTCTAGGCTTGTGATAGAAATAACATTGGCACAAATATTGATTCTAAGCAGTTGATATCCCAGGTTTTGCTTTGATTCCATAAGGGAGTACTGTTACTCCGGCTCCAACCATCTCCCCGAGTGCCCCTGGGTCTCAGGCCACATGGACAACCTCCTGGCCACCCCAGGACCTGTGCCTACATCCTGCTATGTGGCACCAGACTCCTGATCTCAGTTCTCTGATGCCTGCAGCAAAACACGTAACCTCCCTGCATGCTATTTACAAGTGTCCAAGTGTTGAAATAATAATACCCTATATAGCAAACTTGCTTCAGCCTATGTTCATCCATAGGTTATTTGCAGTAAAGATAAAATTTTGCACTGGCTTCCCTACCACTCAGAACATTTCTGAGTCACTCCCCCCAACTGCTTAACCAGAAATATTCAAGAACTACGAACTGCTCCATGAGAAATAGTGAAATGACGCTGCATCTTGCTGCCTCAAAGGAGATACAGTATTCTCTCCTCCCTGTGACCTGCCTTGAAATCACTGCTTTCTTCCATCGATTTTGTGCTTAAATCAAATGCGGCTTGACCCCAAAGAGAAAGTAACTTTGCAAAAAGATGCTCAGTAAGATGGATGGAAACAGAAAGCTTTCCCACGGCATTCAAACTCTGGTTGTGTTTTAAGTAAACACACAGCTCATTGGAAAGTGAACTGGGGCCTGAAGTGATAACATAAGGGCATGCACCATGCTGGGGCTGTCCCTTCCCACCCAGATCTCACCTCCACGAAATGCTCTTTCACGCTACTCCAACTGGAAGAAAATTCTCCTCTCCTCTCTTTTCCTCTCCTCCGGCCTCTTTTAGCGCATTGGGAAATCGGCCCCCATCCTTTGCACGTCAGCTTGCTTGGTTGCTGCCACAGACAGAGTGGCTTAAACAACAGCAATTTATTTTCACAGTTCTGGAAGCCAAAAGTCCACAAACAAGGTGCTAGCAGGGTTGGCGTCTCCTGAGACCTGTCTCCCCGGCTTGCCGTGTCCTCACACGGCCTGGTCTCTGTGAACGGATATCCCTGCTGTCTCTTCTTCTAAGAACATCCCAGTCATACTGGAGTAGGGTCCCATTCCAGTGGGCTCAGCGTGCCCTACATTACCTCTGTAAAGACCTGATCTCTGAATATCAGTCACCTTCTGAGGTACTGGGGTTGGAACTGCATTGGGAGTGAGGAGACAGGGACACAATTCAGCTACTACCCATTCTTTTAAGAGTTTTAGTGGGCGTCTTTTCTCCAAATATCTCTCCTCCATATCTGAATGTCTTCTCCCTGGGGGAAAGGCCCTGTGTTAAGATTCTGTGTTCCTAGCAATCGATGGATCTTCTTGATTGCTATTGGAATTCTGTTAACTTTTGTCCTAAAGCCAACACATTTTGAGGTAAAATAAGTCATCAACCACAGTGGCCTCACGTTGGTGACTGGGCAGGATGATTTCCAAGGTTCCTTACAGGTATGCCTGCTGATTTCCCATCTCCGTCCACATGGCTTCCCTATGAAATTCTCCTTCTCTAGGGAGATTCAGCCATTTGCTTTTTTTTTTTTTTTTTTGAGACAGAGTCTCACTCTTGTCACCCTAGGTAGAGCACTGTGGCATCATAGCTCACAGCAACCTCAAACTCTTGGGCCTGAACAATCCTCCTTCCTCAGCCTCCCGAGTACCTGGGACTACAGGTGCCTGCCACCATGCCCAGCTATATATATATATTTAGAGTCATTATCTTGATCTTGCTCAGGCTGGCCTGAAATTCCTGAGCTCAAGCCATCCACCCACCTTGGCCTCCCAGGTGTGATCCACCGCACCCGGTCCATTTCTTAATTTTTACATGAAGGCCTCCTAAGAGGGTCAGCCCTAGTTTGTTTTTGGGGGTTTTTTGTTCTGTTTTTTTTTTTTTTTTTTTAGACAGAGTCTTACTTTGTCACCCTTGGTAGAGTGCGGTGGAGTCACAGCTCACAGCAACCTCAAACTCTTGGGCTTAAGCAGTTCTCTTACCTCAACCTCCCAAGTAGCTGGGACTACAGGCATCTGCCACAATACCTGCTATTTTTGTTGTTGTTGTTGTTGTTGTTGTTGTTACTGTAGTTGTCATTGTTTCACAGGCCCAGGCCAGGTTTGAACCCACCAGCCCCAGTGTATGTGGACGCTGCCCTAACCACTGAGCTACCGGTGCCAAGCCCCAGCCCTAGTTTTTTAAAGAGCCCCATGCACTGTTCTGTTCCATGTCTGCATCCAGAAGCACCTGACATCTTGGCCTGATTAGGACCTGGTGGTCCAGCTTGCTCTATTTTGCAGCTGAGGAAGCAGGGCCCAGAGTGAAACAATGGCTCACCCGAAGCCTCCCCTGCCAGCACTCCGAGCAGGACCTCTTAGCTATGAGGCCAGCACCATTTCCAATAGCCCGTCTTACTCCTCGTTGTGCAAAGAGAAGAATGCCAAAGGCTTTCTCTCTGTGAGCAGTATTTCATGTAATGAAGTGGGAGCGTAGCCTCTCGTGAATTCTGAGGAACCTCAAAACAGCATATCTTTTCGTACTGAAATGATCTAGCATAACAATGTTGTTGGTTCATAAAACGGTCACATGCTCAAACCATATGTTTAAGTACAATTCACAAGGGTTATATCCTTCCTCATGTGAAAAAAAGAGTTTTTTTAGCATAGGTGGAAAAATAAGTATGGCTATTGGGGGAAATAATCTAAATTGAGCCCTGAGTCAGCTCCAAGACAGGAGAAATGATACCAACTTGGAAGCCCAGAGTCTCCCAGCTACAAAGCCCACCCAAGTCTGTAAGTTGCTCAGTAGGTGGACGACAGACCAGACTCAGAGACCTTTGTACGTAAACAAGAGCCTTGCCAGACACGTCCTGTGTGCAGCAGAGCATCTACCAAAATGGAAGGCAACTTACAGCCAAGCAGACTTTCAAATAGAGAATATATTTTGCCATCTGAAAAATATAAATGTGACACAGAAGGGAGATCTTGCTACCTCCTAAGGCCAACCTCTGTTTGGAATTGAGGCTGAGATCTTCTTCAGATGCTTGTGGGGACTGCACTGTCCCACCTTGGAAAGGGCTATTCCCTTAGGACCAGGCAAGGGAAAGTGCCTGAAGACTGAAAAGAAGGTGTCTGTCCATGTGACGGAGGCTTCGCGCAAATTACTCCTTGTGCCAACATCAGGAGTGTGGGTCTGACAAACAAAAGGTCGTGTCACTGGCTTGGTTTCTCCATGGAGTCTGCAATGGACCCTTTTTACTTACTGGCATCCTTTCTAAAATGGATTTTGTTCATTTTCCACTGAGGTTGTAGACACTGCACGTGGTGGCCATCTATGAATTGGGTCCCCCTGCAAGGCCCTGAGAGCCAGCTGGAGCGGGGGTGGGCTGTGTCTGTGGAAGGTCCCCACACAGAGCTGAAGTTGGTGACATACAGTCTCATCTGTGTGTGACCCAGCAGCTTGCAAACCACTTGCCTGCAAGGGCAGAGGCAAGCCCAGTAGGGCTGGGAGGGACTTTTGTTAATTCTGTTTAACTGACAGACCCGTTGTGTGTCTGCTGGGGGAAATAAAAAACAAATGAATAAATTCCTTGCTTGTATTAGTCTGAACATTTTCTTTCTCTCCGTGCCTTCATTCTCTAAAGTATCTCTTCCTTTCAATTTGGGGCATCAGTTTATGGCATTTCACACACACGCAGAGAACCCGAGCACAGGATTAGATACGTTTGTCCACACTTTCAGACTCCTTAGGCTTTGGCATTCTGTAAAATACGTAATGAGATAGCAGGATTCTTGTCCCCTTTCTGTTTACATAATTTGTGGAGCTCTCTCACATACCCAGTGCATTCTTGCAACCTCCCTGGACAGCTGCTTAGATTCTTTCTGAGAGCCTCTCGCTGCCCTCACAGAGGTTAGCAGGCGGGAAGGCAGCTGCGTGTGCAGAGAGCAGCCTGGCTGCGGAAGAGCACGGGGAGGACAAGGTTCTCAGGTCCCCACCTGGGGCACTGGCCATCCCAGAAGGAGGTACTCTTTAGGCTGGGGAGCTCTCCCCAACCCAGGCAATCTGGTTTGGCTGGAAGTTGTGTTTGTTTTACTGAGTTTTCGTTTGCTGCTCATTTTATTTTATTTTATTGTTGGGGATTCATTGAGGATACAAGAAACCAGGTTTTACTGATTGCATTTGTTAGGTAAAGTCCCTCTTACAGTCGTGTCTTCCCCCCCTGTGGCACACACCAAGGCCCCACCCCTTCCCTCCTTCCTTGCTGTTTTTTTTTTTTTTTTTTTTTTAGATACTGGGAGTTAAAAATGTCATTTGACCTGGCCAAAAAACGTACATAGCTATGATTTAACAATTAAAAAAAAAAAAAAAAAAAAAAGGCACAAGAAAAGAAAAAAGGAGGGGAAATTGGCCTTGCTAAGTAGCACTGGAGGATATGTATGACCTGACCCCCGTTCCTCTCAATTAATTCAGACATACAACTCCCCTCTGTGGAATCACAATCCAACACATTAATAAACATGCCAAAAAGACTCCAGGATGACAGATGACGGCAGAGCAAAAGAACAGAAGGAATTTGGGGTAGATGCATGAAGACCTGTTGATTTGTCAAACTCAGACTTAGAGCACAGCTAGAATTTCTGTTTCTAAAGTAAATAACTACGGTTTAAATCCTCAGATACCACCTGCTGCTGCAATTCTCTGTTCTCCATTCTGAGACTTCTTGGGACAACTTTCGGGGAGCAACGTCACCATGATCACAAAAGTCTTCCCAGCCAGGAACACTGACTTCTTATCCATCTTGGGTGTCCCAAAGAACTAGGGAATCCTGAGCATTTAAGTAAAGACTCTGATGCGGGGGGCTAGCTACTTCCCGGATGACTCCAGCCCTTCCCTGTGTGCCCAGGCAAGGATCCAGAACTCACCTGTCATGAGGGTGTAGTAATTGGGATACGAGAGACTGGGGAAATCTGGGGTCAGATAATCCACTTTCACTCCTCTGCTCACAATCTCTGTGAAACCGGGCAGCGACTCCAGGGCCTCATCACTGATGTAGTCGGAGCGGAAGCCATCGAGGAGAAGCAGCAGCACCTTGCGGTGGGCACAGGCCAGCTGGACCAGGCCCAGTGTGAGGGCCAGCAGGAGGACCCCGAGCTTCACTGCCATGCTGCCAGGAGCCCGAGGGAGCCTGCTGCACTGCTGACACTGAGGATGGAGAGTCTGCAACTCCTCTCTCTTCCCGGGGCTGGACCTTGAGCCGCTGGCTTCCCTGAGCCAAACTCACTTGCAGGATTTAAAGGGGCAGCACCCCCTTTTCCTCATATCTACACTTGCTTTGTGCTGGAAAGTCCAGGATTGACACCCTCACATAAGCCAGGCAACCCACAGCCAACACCAGGGGAGAGAGCTCAACCTTGTTATTTTTGGGTGAATGTTCCAGAAACACAAGCACCCACAGAGAGGTGGAACTTTAGAAGATGACAAAGTCAGCACTAATTTTCCTGTTGGGCTAACCAAAGGGAGGGGCCGGGGAGACGGACATTCTTTTTTGTTTTTTCTCCATTTAAACTTTATTCAAATTAATATGAGGGTACAATATTTGGGTTACATTGTTCTCACTTCCAGGGTAAAGTTCCATTTGTAGAAGAGTCCCTCACCCAGGGGAGCATGTTACACACGCTCACGATGTGCACGTTAGGTGAGATCTCGCCTCCTGCCCTCCTTCCTGCTGCCACACATCTTCCCCCTCCCCACTCCCGCTTCCCTTCACCCCCAAACTGGACTATAATAGTGTTTAATTATTCTTATGAACATGTAATTGTTTATATATTGATTTCACATTAGTATACAGTACATTGGATATTCATCTTTCCATTCTTGCAATACTTTACTAAGAAGAATGTATTTCAGCTCCATCCAGTTAAATGTAAAAGATGTAAAGTCTCCATCTTTTTAATGGCTGCATAGTACTCCATAGTATACACATACCACAGTTTGTTGATCCATTCATGGGTTGATGGGCACTTAGGTTACTTCCCCGACTTGGCAATTATGAATTGAGCCACAATAAACATTCTAGAGCAAATGTCTTTGTGGTAAAATGATTTATGTTCTTCTGGGTAGATATCTGGTAAGGGGATGACAAGGTCAAATGGAAGGTCTACATTTAGACCTTTGAAGATTCTCCATACTTCTTTCCAAAAGGGTTGTATTAGTTTGCAGTCCTACCAGCAGTGTAGAAGTGTTCCGTTCTCAAGGATAGTCATTTAATTTGATGTTATCCCATGTCACGCATTGTCTAATTTAAACCCTAGCTTTTTCACTTCCCAATTCAGTAACACAAACCTCTTAACTCAGTAGGCAAACAAGAGACAACAGATTTCCGTGGGCCTGTCCCTCACACTTCCAGGTAGTGTCCCCGTGGCCATAGCCATGAATATCAAATAATATGTCCACATCTCAGCTACTCTTTTCCCAGATGAGTCCATATGTAGTGTTATTATTTTATTTTTTAAATACACAAAAACTGTTGGTTCTAGTAGATGGGGGTGCCTCAAGGAAGAGCCCCTGATCCAGAGAGAAGTTTCCAGAGCTGGACAATAGGAGTCACTACTGGGAAGATGGTCAGGGGATGGCAGGAATGAAATGAAGCTGGAAGATAAAAGTCAGAGGTGGGCTGGCTTGGTGGCTCACACCTGTAATATTAATACCAGCACTCTGGGCAGCCGAGGTGGGAGGATTCTTTGAGCTCAAGAGTTCAAGAGCAGCCAAAGAGCGAGATCCCATCTCTACTAAAAATAGAAAAACTAGCTGTGCATGGTGGTGGGTGCCTGTAGTCTTAGCTACTCAGGAGGCTGAGGCAGGAGGATCGCCTGAGCCTGGGAGTTGGAGGTTGCTGTGAGCTATGACGCCAGGGCACTCTACCCAGGGTGACAAAGTGAAACTCTGTCTCAAAAATTAAAAACAAAAGAGAGAGAGAGTTGAGATGGAAAAGTGAGCTAGAAATAACCACATGGTTTCAGGACAGGCAGAACAGGCAGAGTGAGGTCAGTGGCCGGGAGGCAGAGCTAGCACTCTGTGCCCAAGCCCTGGCTCCCTCAGAGTGCTTCTTTCATCTGGTATAAAATTAAATGGTACAATTTACGTAAAGGCTTATAAACATGTGTGACCCGTAGGCAGTGCTTAACAAACGTTAGATGTTATTAGTGTTACACCGTTGCTTTGAAACTTGCAAAGCTCAGGGCAAAGACCAAAGCTTTACAGTGACTGAAGATAGACACGGCCACCGTAAGGTTGATCGGGTGTAAGGCACTTCTCCCACATCTACCCTCGGTCCCAGCCTCATCTCCTTCTCTTGCTCTATTGTGTTTAGAGTCAAGTGACATGGGACCACCATGTCACCTCCTAAACGATGCTGCAAGGAAGGAAACACACTGAGCAAATTACCCTTCCCATCTCAGATGACTGGGACAAGGATCAGATTTCTTTTTTCTGAGAAAAGGGGATGCTTTCCACGATTACCTTTAAAAATTTTTTCTTATAAAAATTTAAAAAGTAGAGTGTGTGACTTTGAAAACAATGTTATTCTTATTTATTTAAATTATAGAGTTTTATTGTTGCTCTAAACAGAAAAAAAAAAAAAAAGAAGAAAAGAAGGCGAGAAGGAGAGAGAGAAGGAAGGAGTGTGAATGTTGACAAGCTGACAAGCTGCCCGGTCACTAGGAGAAAAACCTCTTTTTCCAAGCCGTGAGGGGAGCAGGCCCAACAGCTGCGCCCCCGTGTAGGGGCCTGGGAGACTTGGGGATTGCTGGACTGTGGGCTGGAGCAGTGTGAGTGCAGGTGGTCTGCCTTAGAGTGGTTCCTGCGTTCATTTTGGGATAGGTAAGCACTCCCAATTTTAAAGTTTAACATAAGAGGGGCATCCACTTTTCTCTACTTCAAACTGTGCTTCCCAGATATTGCAGGTGACAACTGTAACTGAGGTGTCCACAGGTTCCCACGGCTCCATGGATGTTGTTGAGATGCACCAGGGAGTCGGGGTGTCACCAATGTGTGTTTTGTGATGATATTTATGATCACACTGCTTTATCACTATGTTTAGACACTTTCTTTAATGTTTAGGGTCACTAAGGTATTGCCAATATGCTTCTGTGATATACATCCAACATACGAGGAAAGAAATATACAAGGTAAAATTCAAAGCAAGTAAATCCCAGGGTTGCTGACAGCCATACTGCTGATCTTGAGAAGGTTGGCCATAAAAGCTAAAAGGCAACAGGCCAGACAAGGTGGTTAATATTAAGTGCCCAAAGTGTGATGCAAATCTTGCATCTCCGTGTCTGGATGCCCTCAGGTGGGGGTAGTTATCAACGAGTGTTTATTGCTACTTTGTTTTTTAAGTGCTGGCGATGCTGTCAGGTCATTGTCTGAAGGTCACTCAGATATTACAAACATGAACATTTTCATCCAAAAGCTGGGACAACCTTTGTGCTGAAGGCTGCTCCAGGTCTTGCTAGGGACATGCATGAGCTCTCAGGAATGTGCCACCCAGAAGGGTTAGTGCCCTGATGTGTCACCTTCATGGAGAGGAAGGTGAGATGGGAGCAAAGAGTTTTGGAGAAAGAGGAGTTAAGATTCTGGTTTTACGTGATTGTGTGATTTTGAGGAAATTGCCTTTCCTTGCTTCGTTTTTCACTTCTGAAAAGTGACAAAAGCTTTAGGACCTTTTGCAGCTGTAGAATCCATATGATTTGAAAGTGATGTCACAGATCAGCTCGTGTGAGCCAGTGACAACCTTCGTTGGTCCTATTAGTCCCTCCCTGTTTCGTCACACTGTACTAGCCCTTTGTTAGTCCCCGTCAACATTGGTAGTCTTCCTGCTTAAGCTTCCTTGACCACAGCGCCTGTCCTATTTGCCCTCTCCATGGTCAGGATCCAGAAGTATGGCTTCATAAACTTTTAAAATGTATAAATTCTGTAAAATTAATGAATTTTATAATATGCAATTATAATTGCAAAATAATATGCAATTTGTTTATATTCACCAAAATAGTCTTTACACGTAAGATGAAATATTTTCAGGTAAAGAAAAGATGAGAGAATTAGTCACCAACAGAACTGAATTATAAGAAATACTAAGAGATGCCCTTTCAGGGTGAATGGAAATAACATAAGATGAAAATTATTATAAGATCCCACAGGAAAGAAAAAAGAGGCTCATAAATGGTAAATATATGAGTAAATATTGATGGCTACATGTTTCTCTTAAGGACCTTAAAAATAACTTCTTAGAGTAAAACCAATATAACATCTGTAACTTATAAACTTTTAAAGACACCCAAACAATAGCTTACAAAGCAGGAGTAGAATGCTTAAATGAAATGAAACTGCAGTGGCACAATATTCTCCATAATAACAATGCAAACACCACGGAGATTATAGATACCAAAATCGCAACTGGGGGCTTCGACTTTCCCTAAATGTTGTACTTACTAATATATGAAAAATGTTACAATTTCACAAACCTGAAGGTTGGTTCAGAGATTTTGTTTATATTATGGTCACTGATTTTCTGCAAGCCAGAAATATCTTGTAGCTTTTTAAAAAATCAGCAGGCCTTGGTGATTAATTGAACGTGTGGGTGGTAAGGGGGAGGGAGGGGTCTGGATGACTCCCAAGGTTCTGCCTGACATGACAGAGTGAGACTATTTGTCAAAATGGGGACCAGGGAAGAATTGGCATTTTTAAGCAATCACCTCATGATATAAATCAGAAAAAAACGAGGGAAGTTAACCTAATTCAAACCATGATCCAAGGTAACAAAGGAACTTTATCTTCAAAATAGAGCTAGGGAAGTGATCTCAGCATAGCCGTCAAGAGTAAGCAATTCCGAGTTCTGGCTCAAATTCTCTCATACAAATGACCTAATGTCCCTTCTTTATGTCTTTGCTGGATAAAACAGAAATCATCAGCTATGCAGAGGGAATAAGATGGATTATTTAATAATCACAAAAGAGTTGAAATGTAAAAACTCATTTAAAGCTACTCTCAGTGTTTTTTTAAGAAAACTGGAGAAAAGGATGAATCAGGGGAATATGTTTGAGTTCACATTTAAAATGTAAAATATGATGGAAAGTGTAGTATCATGAAACTGAAAAGGCCTTGACAAAGAATTGCCGCATCTGGTTGCTGCTGGATGGGAAGAATTGCTTTGACAAAAGGAAGTAGAAGCACAGAATTATGTCTTTGTGAATATGGAGGAGACTGCATAGATAAGCTCTTCATTTTGAAGAAGAAAAAGCTGAGTGTCGAATGGTGAAGGATAATCCCAACACTCGGGGAGGCTGAGGTAGGAGGATCCCTTGAGCCCAGGAGTGTGAGGTTGCTGTGAGCTATGATGCCACAGCACTCTAGCCTGGGAAACAGAGTGAAACCCTGTCTCACAAAAATCACAAAAACAAACCCCCCCAAACAGAGTCCACAATAGATAACATCTCCCATATTAATGCTTTTCCAGATTTCAACTTTATTTTGTCTCTCCTCCTACCCCCCGTTGTTTATTTCCCTATAATATGTTTATTTGCTTTGAATGGTTCAGGTCTATAATCCCTTATGTGAAATTCTTGAGGCCTGTAGCATTTATTTAATACTTCTTTGATTTCATTCATCAGTTTCCTGGTTTTCCTCATGTAAGATCTTGTACATATTTTGTTAGATTTACATCTCAATAATTCATTGGGGCGGGGTGCTAATGTAAATGGTATTGTGTTTCTAATTTCAAATTCAAATGCTCGTATGTAGGAAAACAATTAGCTTTTGTATATAAACCTTGTATCACTCAG
Organism: Loris lydekkerianus; assembly: GCA_963574355.1. Classification (NCBI taxonomy): domain Eukaryota; kingdom Metazoa; phylum Chordata; class Mammalia; order Primates; family Lorisidae; genus Loris; species Loris lydekkerianus. Next base: position 17,785 of record CAUYPK010118470.1, read on the forward strand.
CTTTGCTATAATTGCTTAAAAATTCCAGAAGTCGACCCAACAAGAAAAGAAAATTATAGGCCAATATCACTAATGAATATAGATGCAAATCTATTCAACAAAATGCAAAGATATATTCTGATCCTAACAAACAGAATCCAACAACACATCAAACAAATTATACACCATGACCAAGTCAGTTTTATCCCAG
>CAUYPK010118473.1:0-10651 GCA_963574355.1 Loris lydekkerianus
AATTATAGTGGAAAAGTTATTTACCTTGAAGATAGTTTTAAAATGGAAATAATAGAAGTTGGCATAATTTTAAAATATTTAGCAAATTTGTTTCATATGTACTGCCTTATTTCTAGATTTGCAAAAAATTGGGCTATAAAAAATGGATAGAACTAGTATGAAAATAATCGAATTGGTATTATATATCAAGTGACATTAATTCGCTCTTGGTTCTGTTAATTATTACCAACAAAATTGTGTTCGCAAATGTTTTGTTAATGCTCTGTGAATTTTCTGTAAATAAAATTCTTTCTAAAAGTCTCTAGTTATTGGGTGATGTATCGTATTTTTATAAATAAAAAAGAGTTTCTCACAGGTAGATAAATTAAGATGTGGTACTATTTTAGGATTAAATCTAAGCTGCACTAGAGAATTCTAAACCCATTTATTATCATTAGTTTTCTAAGAGAAATTGTGTGTACTTCTTTACTTGAAAATGCTTTCTACTATATGTCATCCAAGTTTCTTACTTATCTTAATTATTTAATCTGTTTAAAAGTGAACAAATGATACTCCAAGTATATCATTCTCTTCTGCGGAAAAGACAAATATTGTTATAGTTTGGAGAACATAATCTTTTTTTGAGACAAAGTCTCACTCTGTTGCCCTGGATAAATTGCTATGGTGTCTTAGCTTACAACAGCCTAAAACTATTGGGCTCAAGAGATCCTTTTCCCTCAGCCTCGTAAGTAGCTGGGACTATAGGTGCCCACCACACCTGGCTAGTTTTTATATTTTCAGTAGAGATGTGGTCTCATGTTTGTTCAGGCTGGCCTCAAACTCCTGAGCTCCAGCAATCCATCTGCCTCAGCCTCCCACAGTGCTAGGATTACAGGTGTGTGCCACTGTGCCCTGCAAGAACATAACTTCTTTTAGGGAAAGATATAACATATAAAGTACTCTTATAGAATATTCCAGTTGAGTATTGAAGGAGAAATTCTTTTTATTCTTTGAAGTTATTGGGCAGGGGAGAAATGGCAGTGCAGGGCTGAAATTATTCATAGCAGGTAGAATTGTCTGTGAAGTCCTCTGTGTTACAAATTTTGGAAAGTTATAGATAAATGCAGTGAACAATTTGGTCATTTACCTGGCAACTCTTTGTTTCACATTTTATTAATTATTTCATTTACTTTATATTAACCCAGACTTCTTGTAATTCATAGCCAAGATTACTTGCCCACTTTTGGTCTAAGTTACATTTTTTAAGATAGACATCATAGGAAATATGTCTCAGGCTACAATGGAATTAAACTAGAGATCGAAACAGATACTTAGAAAATCCTCAAATATCTGGAGATTAAATAACATTCCTAAGTAGCATGTGAGTCAAAAAATTGTTAAGAGAAAATATATTTTGAACTAAATGAGAATATAATTTATTAATATTTATAAGGGGCAGCAAAAGCAGAAGGAAATTTATAGCATTGAATGCATATATTGGAAAACAAAAGATTTAAAATCAGTAATGTAAGGATTCTTTCTTATTTATTTGCGATAGAGTCTGACTCTACTGCCCAGGCTAGAGTGCTAGAGCATCATAGCTCATAGCAACTTCAAAGTTTTGGGTGTAAGCAATACTCTTGCCCCAGCCTCCCAAGTAGCTAGGACCACAGGAGCTCACCACAACACCCAGCTATTTTTAGGAGAAAAGGGATCTCACTGTTGCTCAGGCTGGTCTCAAACTCCTGAGTTCAAGCAATGTATCCGCCTTGGCCTCTCAGAGTGCTAGGATTACAGGCGTGAGCCACTGTGCAGGCCTAAGCATCTGATTTAGGAAAAGAAATTAAATCCAAAGCGGAAGAAATGAAATAATAGAGTAGAAATCAACGAAAATGAAAAGAGAAAAGCAATAGAGAAATTCGATGGAATAATAAATAAATGAAATTCAATGAAGCTGAAATGAAATTCAATGAAAATATTAAATTTATAAACCCTTTGCTACACTAACCAAGAAAAAGAGAAGACAAAATTACTAAAATCAGAAATGAGAAGTGAGGCCATTACTATTGATCTTGTGAATGTTAAAAAGGATTGTTATGAACAACTCTGTGTCCATAAATTTTATTACTTAAATGAAATGGACCATTTTTGTGAAAGACATAATCTACCAAAATTCACACAGCAAAAACTACTCTGCATAAAACTTTTAAAATAAATTGAACCAATAATGAGATTCCCAAAGTATTGGTCCCAGATAGTTTCATTAGTGAATTCTATCAAATGAAGGAGATGATGCTAATTTTATATAATCTGTGCTAGAAAATAGAAGCTGGGGAAATGCATTCTAAATGATTCTGTGAGACCAGCACTAAGCTGATACCAAGACCAGATAAAGACATTTCAAGAAAGGACAACTACAGACCTATCTCATGAACATAGATGTAAAAATTCTCAACAAAATAATTAGCAAATCTAAATAATGTATAAACGAGAGCTATACATGGACAAGTGGTATTTTTTCTAAGTATACAAGGTTGGTTCAACATTGAAAAATCATTGCATGTAATCCATTACATAATCAGACATCATTTACATTAGCACTAAAAGAAAGAAAGATAGGTACAAACCTAATAAGTCATGTACAAGACCTATATGAAGAAAGCTACAAAAGACATTATATGTTCATGGATAGAAACAGACTAAATATTGTTAAAGTGTCATGTCTTCCCAACTTTTTCTATAGATTCAATGAATTCTTAATAAAATCCCAGCAAGATACTTTACAGATATTGACAAACTGATTTTAAAGTTTATGTGGAAAGGAGAAAGACCTAGAATAATTGCCCAGATATTGAAGAACAAATTTGGAGGAGCAACTGACTTTCATGATGAATTTTTATCTGTAACACCAAAAGCATGATCCATGGAAGAAAAAATTAGTGATTGGACTTTATTAAAACTAAAAACTTCTGTGAAAGATAGTATTAGAATGAAAAGCCACAGGATGGGAGAAATTTTTTTAAAGATATGTATGATAAAGGATTTGTATCTAAAATAAAGAACTCTTAAAACTCAACAGTAAGAAAATAAGCCAACTTAAATAGTAGATAAAAAACCTAGACATCTTTTAAAAGAAGATACACAGATGGCAAATATACATGAAAAAGATGCTTAACATCATATGTTATTAGAAAATTGCAAATTAAAATGATGAGATACCTTTATATACCTATTTCAATGGATAAAATTAAAAACATCATATGCTGTTGAGCATATGGAGCAATATGAACTTTTATTTATTGCTGGTGGCAATGTTTGTAATATAGTTACTGTATATACTCGAGTATAAGCCGAGTTTTTTCCGGCACAAAATTTGTGCCGAAAAACCTGAACTTGGCACAAATTTTGTGCCGGAAAAAATCTGCTTATACTCGAGTATATACGGTAGTTTGTGTAGCGATTTAGAAGTTTCTTACAAAGCTAAACATGGAAGATATTGCAAGTTCGTTTCCAGACTACTAAAATGAAACAGATATCTCAATGAAGTGAGTCACATGAATTTTTTGGTTTTCCAGTGCATGTAAAATTTGTTTTTACTACCTAAGTGTCCTTCATTTATGGTTTTTACTACCTAAATGTCCATCAACCCAGGAATGGATTGGTAAGCTGTGGTATATATATACAATGGAATATTATTCAGCCATAAAAAATGGAGATTTTGCAGCATTTGTACTAACCTGGATGGAGGTGGAACACATTATTCTTAGTGAAGTATCACAGGAATGGAGAAGTATGATTCCTTTGTATTCAATTTTGATATGAGGACAATTAATGGCAATTAATGGCGCAATGGGGCATGGAGGAAGGGGAGACCAGACAGAGATGGAGGGAGTGGGTGAGGGAAAGGAAAAGAGGAAAAAAAAAAAAAGAAAAAATAGTGACTAATTCTCACATAAATTGGATTTAATTTTGACCAAAGTACATTACTTAAACATTATTTTTTGATTCAACTTGTTAATATGTTGTTTGGGATATTGCATACTCATTTATAAGTGAAATATGTTTGTAAATTCCCCTTCATAATAATATATTCTCATATTCTCTCTAATTTTAATATCAGGTGTACCCATATCAAGTAGAATGATTTTGAAATATTTCTTCTTTTTCTATTGTTTCTAAGATTTGGCATGATCTTTTTTTTTGAAATTATCTTTTACTTTTATTTATAAATATTAGTTGTCTATTTTTTGAGACTTAAAAAAACATAATAAGTTAACTGATGACTCCATCCTAAATGTCAGTCAAAGTACTCTACAATAGACATACTCTTGTTTGACAATGTGAATGTTACACTCTTTGCATTATTATTATTATTGCTTGATATTTCGATGCAGCAATTTTCTGATTTCTTTTCTGAATGTATTTATGTTCATTCATTCTTTGCAAGGTTTTTGCTTCTCGTCCTTATCTTTAACATTGTTATTGTTGTTAAATTTAATTTACGCCTCTTCAATTTTGTGAAGGCAAATAATGGTAACCTAATAAACACATGTATATGTGAAAATTAAAAAAAATTGTTTGTACTATACTGTAGTCTACTAAGTGTGCATTAGATTCTTCTTTTTAGAGACAGAGTCTCACTTTGTCACCCTCGGTAGAATGCTGTGGTATCACAGCTCACAGCAACCTCCAGCTCTTGGGCTTAGGCAATTCTCTTGCCTCAGACTCCCAAGTAGCTGGGACTACAGGTGCCCGCCACAACGCCCGGCTATTTTTTTGTTGCAGTTTGGCTGGGGCTGGGTTTGAACCTGCCACCCTTGGTATATGGGGCCAGCTCTCTATTCACTGAGCCATAGGCACCACCCAACATTATTTCTTAAAAACATTCATACCTGGCGGTGTCCGTAGCTCACCGGGTAAGGTACCAGCCACATACACCAGAGCTGGAGGGTTCGAACCTCGCCTGGGCCAGCTAAAACAACAATGACAATTGCAGCAAAAAAATAGCTGGGCGTTGTGGCGGGCGTCTGTAGTCCCAGCTACTTGGGAGGCTGAGGCAAGAAAAATGCTTTAAGCCCAAAAGTTTGAGGTTGCTGTGATGCCACGGTACTCTACCCAGGGTGACAGCTTGAGACTCTGTCTCAAAAAAAGAAAATGTTCATACCTTAATTATAATGTTTATTGTAGAAACATGCTGACTGAGATGTCTAATCTGAGCTTTCAGCAAGTTACAATCTTTGCTGGTGGAGCATCTTTCCTCAGTGTTGATGGCTACTTACTGATCATGGTGGAAGATGCTGGAGGTTGGGTAGCTATGGCAATTCAAAATAAAAGCACTTTGGCACATCCATTGACCATTCCTTTCATAAAAAATTTCTCTATAGCATGCAATAATGTTTGATAGTATTTACCCGTAGAACCTCTTTCAAAATTGGAGTCAATTTTCTTAAACCCTGCCGCTGCTTTATCAACTACATTTATGAAATACTATAATTGCAACAATTCAGTCACAGCTTAGGCTGCACTTCTAATTCTAGTTCTCTTGCTGTTTCCATGACATCTGCAGGTCCATCCTCCACTCAAGTTTTGAACCCCTCAAAGTCATTTATGAGGGTTAGAATCAGCTTCTTCTAAACCCCTGTTATTGCTGATATTTTAACAACACATTTCATCCTCCATGAAGCACAATTTTTTTTTTTTTTTGTTTGTTTGTTTTGAAGAAAGAATCTCACTTTGTCGCTGTTGGTAGAGTGTTATGACTTCATAAGTCACAGCAACCTCAAACCCTTGGGCTCAAGCAATTCTCTTTCCTCATTCTCCTAAGTAGCTGGGATTATAAGTGCTCACCACAATGCCTGGCTATTTTTAGAGATGGGGTCTCACTCTTGCTCAGGCTAGTCTTGAAATCCTGAGCTCAGTCAATCCACACACCTCCACTTCCTAGAGTGCTAGGATTACAGGCGTGAGCCACCATGCCCGGCCTCACAATTGTTCTTAATGGCAACTAAAATGGTAAATTCTTTCCGAAGATTTGCAATACATTTCCCCCATATCCAGCAGGGAAATTACTATGGCAGCTATAGACTTATGAAATATATATGTATGTATTATGAAATAGTTTATTGGTAGAAAATAGAAAATATTGGTAGAAAATAGTTTATTTTTTATTTTTATTATTTTTTATTGTTGGGGATTCATTGAGGGTACAATAAACTAGATTACACTGATTGCATTTGTTAGTCAAAGTCCCTCTTGCAATCCTGTCTTTCCCCAAAAGGTGCTGCACACACCAAGGCCCCACCTCCCTCCCTCCTTTTCTCTCTCTGCTCTTCCTTTACCCACCCCTCCCTTCTTTCTCTCTCTGCTCTCTCCTTCCCCTACCCCACCATGAACTTAATTGTCATTAATTGTCCTCATCAAAATTGAGTACATGGGATTCATGCTTCTCCATTCTTGTGATGCTTTGTTAAGAATAATGTATTCCACTTCCATCCAAGTTAATACAAAGGATGTAAAGTCTCCATTTTTTTTAATGGCCGAATAGTATTCTATGGTGGACGTATACCACCGGTTATTAATCCATTCCTGGGTTGGTGGGCATTTAAGCTGTTTCCACATTGTGGCAATTGTAATTGAGCTGCAATAAACAGTATAGTGCCAGTGTCCTTATGATAAAAGGATTTTTTTCCTTCTGGGTAGATGCCCAGTAATGGGATTGCAGGACCAAATGGGAGGTCTAGCTTGAGTGCTTTGAGGTGTTTCCATACTTGCCACGAGCAGTGTAAAAGTGTTCCCTTCTCTCCACATCCACGCCAGCATCTGCAGTTTTGAGATTTTGTGATGTGGGCCATTCCCACTGGGGTTAGATGGCATTGCAGTGGTTTTGATTTGCATTTCTCTACTAGATAGGGATGAACATTTTTCCATATGTTTGTTAGCTTTTCCTCTGTCTTCTGTAGAGAAGGTTCTGTTCATGTCTCTTGCCCATTGATATATGGGATTATTGGCTTTTTTCATGTAGATTAATTTGGAGTTCTCTATAGATCCTAGTTATCAAGCTTTTGTCTGAAAAAAAATCAAGTTTTTGTCTGATTCAAAACATGCAAATATCGTTTCCCACTGTGTAGGTTGTCTATTTGCTTTGGCTGTTGTCTCCTTAGCTGTACAGAAGCTTTACAGTTTAAGTCCCATTTGTTTATTTTTATTGTTGTTGCAATTGCCATGGCAGTCTTTTTTATGAAGTCTTTCCCCAGGCCAATATCTTGTAGTGTTTTTCCTATGCTTTCTTTGAGGATTTTTATTGTTTCATGCCTTAAAATTAAGTCCTTATCCATCTTGAATCAATTTTTGTGAGTGGAGAATGGTGTGGGTTCAGTTTCAGTCTTTTACATGTGGATATGCAGTTCTCTCAACACCATTTATTGAATAGGGAGTCTTTCCCTCAAGGTATGTTCTTGTTTGGTTTATCAAAGATTAGGTGGTTGTAAGATGTTAGTTTCATTTCCTGGTTTTCTATTCGATTCCAAGTGTCTATATCTCTATTTTTGTGTCAGTACCATGCTGTCTTGACCACTATGGCTTTGTAATACAGCCTAAAATCTGGTATGGTGATGATCCCAGGTTTATTTTTATTACTAAGAACTGCCTTAGCTATACAGGGTTTTTTCTGGTTCCATACAAAACACAGAATCATTTTTTCCAAATCTTGAAAGTATGATGTTGGTATTTTAATAGGAATGGCATTGAATAGGTAGATTGCTTTGGGAAGTATAGACATTTTAACAATGTTTATTCTTACCAGCTATGAGCATGGTATATTCTTGCATTTGTTAATATTCCTTGCAATTTCTTTCTGAGGATTTCATAATTTTCTTTATAGAGGTCCTTCACCTCCTTTGTTAGGTATATTCCTGGGTATTTCATTTTTTTTTTTTTAAACTATGTTGAAAGGAGTTGTGTCCTTAATTAGCTTCTCACCTTTACTGTTACTGGCATATACAGAGGCTACTGACTTGTGGACATTGATTTTATATCCTGAGACATTACTGTATTTTTTGATGACTTCCAGGAGTCTTGTGGTTGAGTCTTTGTGATTCTCTAAGTATAAGAATGTGTCATCAGTAAAAAGGGAGAGTTTGACCTCCTCTGCTCCCATTTGGATTCCCTTTATTTCCTTGTCTTGCCTAGTTGTAAGGCACTATGTTTAACAGTAAAGGTGACAGAGGACAACCTTGTCTGGTTCCAGTTCTAAGAGGAAAAGCTTTCAGTTTTACTCCATTCAGTAAAATATTAGTTGTATGTTTGTCATGGATAGCTTCAATCAGTTTCAGAAATGTGCCACCTATGCCTATACTCTTCAGTGTCCTAATTAGAAATACATGCTGGATTTTATCGAATGCTTTTTCTGCATCTACTGAGAGGATCGTATGGTCTTTATTTTTGCCTCTGTTAATATGGTGGATAACGTTTATAGACATGCGTATGTTAAACCAGCCTTACATCCCTGGGATAAAACTTACTTGATCAAGATGTATGACTTTCTTGATGATAAACTGTAATGTATTGGCTAGGATTTTGTTGAGAATTTTTGTTTCTATATTCATGAATGAAATTGGTCTGAAGTTCTCCTTTTTAGTTGGGTCTTTTCCTGGTTTTGGTACCAGGGTAATGTTTGCTTCGTAGAACATGTTGGGGGAAGATTCCTTCTTCCTCAATTTTTTGGAATAATTTCTGCAGTACAGGAATAAGCTCTTCCTTGAAGGTTTTATAGAATTGTGGTGTGAAGCCATCTTGACCAGGGCATTTTTTTTGTTGGAAGCTTTTTTATTGTTTCTTTAATCTCAGTGCTTGAAATTGGTCTGTTCAGGAGCCCTATTTCTTTCTGGCTAAGGCTAGGGAGAGAGTGTGATTCCAAATATTGATCCATTTCCTTCACATTGTCAAATTTCTGGGCATAGTGTTTCTGGTAGCATTCAGAGATGATCTCTTGTATCTCTGTGGGATCAGTCGTTATTTCCCCTTTATTATTTCTGATTGAGTTTACTAGAGATTTTACTTTTCTATTTATAGTTATTCTGGCTAAAGGTTTATCTATTTTATTTGTTTTCTAAAAACCAACTCCTTGTTTCATTAATTTTCTTAATGATTATTTTGTTTTCAATTTCATTGCTCTCTGATTTGATTTTGGAGATTTCTTTTCTTCTACTGGGTTTAGGCTTAGATCTTCTTTTTCCAATTACATAAGATGGCTTATGAGTTTGTTGATACGCTCTTTCTGTTTTTTTTAATGTAGGCATCTACAGCGATAAATTTTCCTCTCAAAACTGTTTTTGCAGGATACCAGAGGTTTTGGTAGCTTGTGTTGTCATTGTTGTTATGTTCAAGGAAGTTAATGATTTCTTGTTTTATTTCTTTCTGCACCCATCTGTCATTCAACAGAAGATTGTTTAATTTCCATGCCTTTGTGTGGGGTTGAACTTTTTTTGTAGAGTTTAGTGCCTTATGGTCTGAGAAGATAGAAGGTAAAATTTCAATTATTTTGATTCTGTTGAGGTTTGTGTTGTGTCCTAGGATATGATCAGTTTTGGAGAATGTTCCATGGTGTGAAGAGAAGAATGTATATTATTTATATTTGGGATGGAGTGTTCTATATGTGTCTATCAAGCACAGTTGTTCTAGGGTCTCATTTAAATCTCTTATATCTGGGTTTAATTTCTGTTTATAGGATCTGTCTAGCTCTGTAAAAGGAGTGTTAAAGTCCCCTGTTATTATGGTATTATCAGATATCAGACTATCAGATTATCAGAATGAGTAAGTTCTGTTTCAAGAATATGGGAGCATTTAAATTAACTGCATAAACATTTATTTATTTATTAAATCATAGCTGTGTACAGTAATGCAATCATGGGGCACCATACACTGGTTTTATAGACCATTTGACATATTTTCATCACACTGGTTAATATAGCCTTCCTGGCATTTTCTTAGTTATTGTGTTAAGACATTTATATTCTACATTAGTAAGTTTCACATATACCCTTGTAAGATGCACCATAGGTGTGATCCCACCAATCACCCTCCCTCTACCCATCCCCACCTCTCCTCTCCCCTCCTTCTCCCCCTTTCCCATATTCTTAGGTTATAACTGGGTTATAGCTTTTATATGAAAGTCATAATTTAGTTTCATAGTAGGGCTGAGTACATTGGATACTTTTTCTTCTATTCTGAGATACTTTACTAAGAAGAATATGTTGCAGCTCCATCCACAGAAAAATGAAAGAGGTAAAGTCTCCGTCTTTCTTTAAAGCTGCATAATATTCCATGGTGTACATATACCACAATTTATTAATCCATCCATGGATTGATGGGCACTTGGGCTTTTTTCATGACTTAGCAATTATGAATTGGGCTGCAAGAAACATTCTTGTACAAATATCTTTCTTATAATGTGATTTTTGGTCTTCTGGGTATACCTAGTAGAGGAATTATAGGATCGAATGGCAGATCTATTTTTAGATCTCTAAGTGTTCTCCAAACATCTTTCCAAAAGGAATGTATTAATTTGCATTCCCACCAGCAGTGTAGAAGTTCCCTTTTTTCCATATCCGTGCCAACATCTCTGGTCTTGGGATTTCGTGATATGGGCTAATCTTACTAGTGTTACTGTCTCAAA
>CAUYPK010118474.1:0-23719 GCA_963574355.1 Loris lydekkerianus
CAAGAGCAGGCAACCTAAGACAGGGGCTATGTTTATCTGCCATACAAAAAACAAAAGAGGGAATTGTTGGGCCCTGCCATGTGCCTGAGGCCTAGTGCAACTTCCCGAGCCTGACTAGAAGTAGATCCATTGAGCTACTTCTGTGTAGCAATGACTCAGCAAGGCCCGGCCTGAAACTGCTTCTACCTAGATACAGTCAACGTGGTACCATGCCATTGGTCCAACCCTGTCACGCACCTCATCCTTCGCCTTCTTTCCCCACCCCTTCCCCATGCTCTATATAAGTGGCTGCTTGACGCAATAAAGTTGAGTTCCTGCTTAAAAAAAAAAAAAAAAAAAGAAATGAAATCAGAAAAGAAGAGCAAAGAGAGGGAAGGAGGGAGAGGAGTGGGGCTTTGGTGTGTGCCACACCTTTTGGGCGCAAGACACGACTGTAAGAGGGACTTTACCTAAAAAATGCAATCAGTGTAACCTGGTTTATTGTACCCTCAATGAATCCCTAACAATAAAAAAGAAAGAAAAAGAAACTCACATCAAAGAAAAGCTTAATAGTTGATGGCTTCACTGGTAAATTCTACCATACTTTTTTTTTTTTTTTTTTTTTTTTGTAAATCTACATCATAATTTTAAATAGTTTACAATATTTCTTTGGATACATTTATCATTATTTAACCAATTATGGGACCAGAGAAGTTTATTCTAATTTTCCACTGTTATAAAAAACGTTAAGATGATCCTTCTTGGCTGGTGATCTTTGCTGCCTTTTTGATAATACTTGGGGTAAGTTAGTAAAAGGGGAAATTGAGCGTTGAAGGGCTTTTTTTCACGACTTTTAATTTTGAAATAATCATAGATTGATGGGGAATTGAGTTAGAATGGGTACAGAAAAGTTTCTGTGTACCCTTCACCCTGTTTTCTCCAATACCACCATACATTTAAAGAAAAATTAATGCCAATCATTCTCAAATTCCATCAAAAAATTGAAGGGGAGAGAGCAGTACTAGACACATTAGTCAAGCAGCATTATCCTGCTACCAAAACCAGAAAAGGGCACTACGAGAAAAGAAAATTACAATCCAATGTCTCTGGGAAACACATGCAAAAATCCTCAACGAAATGCAAGCAGACTGACAGCAACAGTACATAAGAGGATCACACAACATGATTGAGATTTATCCATGGTATGCAAGAATGGTTTAACATATGCAAATTAATAAATGTGGTACATCATGTTGCTGGAATGAAGAATAAAAACCATATGATCATTTCAATAGATGCTTAAAAGGCATTTGAAAAAATTTTACATCCTTTCATCATAATTACTGCCAACAAATTAAGAGTAGAAGCAATGTGCTTCAGCATAATAAAGAACACATATGATCAGCTAACATCATATGCAATGTTGAAAAGCAGGAAGCTTTTCCTCTAAGGTCAAGAATAAGACAGAGATGCCCACTCATCATTTCTATTCAATATAATCCTGGAAGTCCTAGCCAGATGAAGTAGTTAAGAAAAAGAAAGAAAAAGCATTCAAATCAGAAAGGAAGAAGTAGGATGGCCTCTGCTTGCAGATGACATAGTCTTATGTGTAGAAAACCCTAAAGACTCCACCAAAATCTGTTAGACCTAATAAATACAATAAAGTTGCAAGATACAAAATAAACATACAAAAAATCAGTAGAGTTTATACATAAGGACAGTGAATTATTTAAGAAATCAAGAAAACGATTCCATTTATGATAGCATAAAAAATACTTAGGAATAAATTTAACCAAGAAAGTGAAAAATAGGTATTCTGAAAATGGTAAAACACCAAGAAGTAACAGAAGACACAAATAAATGGAAAAATATTCTGTGTTCTTGGTCTGAAACAAATATTGTTAAATTATGTAAGGTGAAGCACAGATCCAATGCAACCCCCATCAAAGTTCCAATGACATTTTTCACAGCAATAGAAAAAACAATCCTAAAATTCATGTAGAACCACAGAAAAACCCAAATAGTCAAAGCAGTCTTGAGCAAATAGATTAAAGTTGGAGGCATCACATCTGATTTCAAAATAAACTGTATTTTGAAATGTATAAAAATCAAAACACCATGGTATTAGCCTAAAAATGGCATATAGACCAAGGGAACATGACAGAGAGCCCTGAAATGAATCCACACATGTGCAGTCAATTTATCTTTGACAAAGGTGTCAAGAGAACACAGCAGAGAAAGGGCAGTCTCTTCAACTAATTGTATTTGAAAAAACTGGATATCCACATACAAAAAAACAAAATTGGATCCTTATCTCACATCTTATAAAAAAAATAAAAGGGATTAAAGATTTAAATCTGGGACTTGAATTTATAAAACTACTAGTAGGGAACATAGAAAAAAAGCCTCTTGACATTGATCTGGGTAATGAGTTTTTAGATATGATCCCAAATAGCCAACACATTTATGAAAAAGTACTCAAAACCACAGAGGGACAGTTCCTCCAATCTGTTAGAATGACCATTCGCATGAAGGTAAAAGATAGTGTTGACAAAGATGTGAAAAAGAGGAAGCCTCTGCACACTGCTGGTGGGGATGCAAATTAGTACAACTGTTATGAAAAAAAGTATGAGGTTCCTCAAAAAATTAAGAGGAATACCACATGATCCAGCAATCCCACTACTGGATATATATATCCACAGGAAATAAAATCAGTGTCACAGAGACATCTACACTCTCATGTTTATTCAGCATTGTTCAGAACAGCCAAGATGGGAAATCAACCTAACTGTTCAGTGATGAATGAATGGATACAGAAAATGTGGCATATACAATGGAATACTATTCAGCCTTAAAAAGAGGGAAATACTGTCATTTGTGAAAACATGAATGAACCTGAAGACATTATGTTAGTTTAAATAAGCAGGTACAGAAAATCATACTGTGTGATCCATGTCACTTATATGTGGAATAAAAAAAAAAAAAATTGAACTCACAGAAGCAAAGAGAAGAAGGGTGGTTGCCAAAAGGCAGGGGTTTGGGAGATGGAAAAGTGTTGTTTGAAAGATACAAAGTTTTATTTAGGCAGGATGAGTAAATTGGAATTCTATTGGCTACAGCTAATAATAATGTATCATATACACGAACACTCCTTTTTTTTTTTTTTTTTTTTTTTTTTTTGCAGTGTTTGACCTGGTTTGGGTTTGAACCTGCCACCTCTGGCATATGGGGCCAGCGCCCTACTCCTTTGAGCCACAGGGGCCGCCTACATGAACACTTCTAAGAGATTAGATATTTTCTGTTTTCTAGTTCAAACTATTATAGGGGTACAAATGTTTTTGGTTACATGTACTGATTTTGTCATGCCCGAGTCAGGGTTATACGTGTGCCCAGATAGTGTTCACTGTACCAGTTAGGTAGGGTTCCAACAGTCTCCTCCTCCTTCCTCCCCTCTGCTTTATTTCCACTGCATTTTACTTCCCTCTGTGCACATGTGTGCTCACCTCTGAGTTCCAGTCTAACAGCAAATAGATGTGGTCGGGTTTTTTTTGTCCATTCTTTAGATGCTTCACTTAGGATAATAGTCTCTAGTTCCATCCAAATTGTTGCAAAAAAGGGTTACTTCATACTTCTTCATGGCTGAGAGAAATTTGATCTTACAGTTCTCTCACAAATACATGCATGAGTGCACACATATGCAAGGTGATGGATATGCTACTTAGCTTGATTTAATCATGCTAGGCCTGTCTGGATGTTCCCTAGTTCCCAGTGTCAAGAATGAGTCGTGGTACTGAGTAGAGTCGATGATGGAGCATTCATGAACACAACGCAATCTTATGCAAAAAGTTTATCATAGAGATAAACAAACAAACAAAAAATGACAGAAGGAAGTTGCACAAAGTGAAAATACATTCTAGACAGAGAGGCAAAGGTCAGTGTCCAAGACCAGAGGAAGACCAGGAGTTTGTTCACACCACTGCTTTTTATAAACTTGTTTCTCCTGGCAGGATTGGTTGTTATTTCCTATCCTTTGGGGTGATTGACGGGCTGAGGTTATGTAACAGATCACAGGACAGGTTACATTAGAGGATGGTTATGTAACAATTTCTCCTCTGCCTGTGTTTTCCCCAGAATTCTTCAGGAAACTCCAGCCATGCTATGCTAATTAGATGGTAATGAGTGCTAGGTCAGTTCCAGGTCACTAGGACCTCTTTACAGGGTACATTTCCGGTAGGGGACAGTTACTAGCTGTAATTTGAATCCGGCTCTCCACCCTTAGTTACTTCCTTGCCACCTGTTTACTCTCCACCAGACCTAGCAATCATTTTACAGTGTACATATATCAAAACATGTTGTACAATATATACACTTCTTACTTGTTAATTAAACATTAATAAAGATAGGGAAAAAAATTGAAAAGAAATTCTGGGAAGTATGTGAAAACTATTAATAACAAATATTAGCAATAACTAAGCCAGATTCTGTTTACATTTTATTATTTCTTTTAAGTACTCATGCCCTTCATATTAAAGCATATTTTATGAAAATGTGTGTGCTATTTAGGAACTGACTTTCCCCTCTAAAATCATCCTGACTATTATTTATTCCATTATGTATTTTCTATAAGTTATTTAAAACTTATTATTTAAACTTATGTGAATTACAAAAGTAATACATGTTTATTGTGAACCATTCACAAAACCACCCACAATCCTATCATCCATCTAGGTCTGTTACTGTTCCAGAAAATATCTCAAATTATTTCTTAATCCAGATATATACACAGTTATGAACCATTTAGCAACATTTCAGTCAACAATGGATCATATAAGTAGTCCCATAAGATTATAATACTGTATTTTTACTGTATCTTTTCTGTCTTTAGATATGTTTAGATACACACAGATTTACCATTGTGATCTAGTTGTCCAGTATCCATCACAGTAATGTGCTGTACAGGGCTGTTGCCTGGGATCAAGAGACTACTGTCTAGGCTAGGTATGTAGCAGGCTATATCGTCCAGGTTGGTGTCAGTACTCATGATGTTCATACAAGTATGAAATTGCTTAATGGTGCATTTCTTAGAATGTATCTCTGCCATTAAAAGATAGAAGCATCTGGGAAACCCTGATTGTAATGACTGCATTTTATTCTACATGTATTATAAAGGTAAATTACCATTGAACTCTCCTGTTTGGGACACCAATTGTTTTCCACTATTCTCATAATAAACTCTTGGTAGAAATAATTATGCACATCTCTTATTTCTTTATAGGTAAATTCTTAAACTGGAAACCCTGGGACAAAATAAATAAGCATATTCAAGGCCCTTGAAAATGCACAAGAAACTTTCGTCCTACAAGCCAGCACTGACCCTTTCCTACAGCGCATGAGAATACATGTTCCCTTGAGCCTTCACAGTCCTGTATGCTGTTATCAATACATATTGATTTGAAAAATGAATGCTTCCCTGGGGAGAACTTGGACCAAAAGAAAAGAATTAGTTTTCAGTTCTGAGATTTAAAGAGAGAAAAATAAACGAACTAATGAAAGAATAAAACTTTTATCCCCTTGGGTTGCCTCAAAAGAATTGACCAGAAGTACATACATCTGGGCATTCTTTGAAGCATTCTGTGTCATTATTTCACAAATCCTCCTTTGGACAGTGGACTTTTTTCTTTTCTCCTACTCCCATGCTAATAAACTCTTAAATTACATTTACCTTTACTGGGATATAAAGGTCATATGTAATTTGGAAATCTATACAGTAGAAGAGATATTAGGCTTGAGGAGCTAAGAACGTTTTGTCCCTGCCTCTGTGCTACTCTCAGCATGTTTTAAATACAACCCAGCATTTGTTAACAGATACCACATGTCACCGTCTTTAAATGACCTTATCCATCTTATCACCACAACTTCAAGCTAAGAAAAAAAGGAAGAGAAAAATCACCACCAAATGATCTGGAATTAAGCTGCCTATTAGGTTAGCTATCAGCAACCTTGACACAGGCAGTAAGTCTCATTGCTATCTTATCATTTACCATATTGAATATAGAACTCTCTTCAAAAACATGTCTCTTAAATTTTGTCTTTTGGGCTCCCTCTCTAATGATAGTGAAAAGAAAGAAACTACTTGATTAATTTGATCTTTCTAGATAAGCCAATCCTATCATAGTTCAAGTCTAGGAAGGAATCAGGAGATCTGTATGTACTTTCTCAGATCTTTCGCCCTTGAGGTCTGCCACCCTTGCAGGACTCAA
Organism: Loris lydekkerianus; assembly: GCA_963574355.1. Lineage (NCBI taxonomy): Eukaryota > Metazoa > Chordata > Mammalia > Primates > Lorisidae > Loris > Loris lydekkerianus. Next base: position 6,240 of record CAUYPK010118474.1, read on the forward strand.
ATCCTCTCCCTTTTGCTCTCAACTTTGGCCTTTATCAAATGGGGCAGATAATATCTTTCTTAGCTAATGCTCAGAGTTTCCTTAAGGATGAAATATATTTTAAGAAATGTCACTTAATAAGTATTGTGTTGGCGTTAGGAGCACAATTTAGACCTCACGGTGTTTTTTTTTTAATTTTTCATTATTTTTAAAAGTTTTAATTTTTCTAAAAGCTTGGAGTTCTAGTAATAAGCCAACAGGATTAAAGCCAGTTTTCCTAATAGCATTTACCTCTGTAGTTTTACTTCTATTTTCTTTTGCTTTTGTAATATTTTTAACACCCATCTGACTAAGTACTTAAATGCTTAGATTTATAGTATTTTATGAATGCTAAACTTTTTTTTGTCTCATAAATGGTTGTTTCACTGCCCTCTTATTAGTTTATTTTATCTCCATTTGAATAATTAGGAAAAGTTTTAAACCAGTGTGATTAAGGTGACATCAACAATGATTTATGTTTCAAATACCTATAATTAGTACGTATCAAATTTCAACATTTCATCCAGACTAGGCAGCGGTTCTGGCTAATTTTCAAAGTAATGCTAAACAAGAAACACAAAATCGTTCGCCAATTCTATTACCTGACATGGCTGTCCAGAAGTCTGCCATTTCCTTTCTTCCAAGGAGAAGTTTCCACAACCAAAGTACGTGGTTGTTCAAAGAAAGTGCTCTGAAAATGTTGGTTACCTATGTGGAATTTACTGGAGATTCTGTAGGACACATCCAAGACAGTGAAACCACAGGTTCTGCAGGTAACAAAATCAACCACTTCCAAAGGCAATTTGCTTCCTTGTATGTCTAGAGGTGCTTGCTCCTTGTGTGTGTTACCTGCTTGTTCAAGAGACTCATATTCTTCTTCCACCAACATACAGGGCTTTCTCTGAAAGGGGTTGAGAAACTAATGTCATCCTAGTCTTGTGTGCCAAGGTCAGGGCAAGGGCCTACTATAGCTTCTGATAACAAGGTCGTCACATTACCGTCCTTCACCTGCTTTCACTTCGATGTAAAAACTGAGTAGTGACTCTTTCTCTTTCCATTTCTGTTGAAGTACTCCTAATCTCCCTGATTATGGATGCTTCTGGCTCAACAGGTATTTACATTAAATATGAAAAGAAAGAGACAAGAACTTGTATTATCCTTGGGATATGAGTATTCTCACTTTGTAGGAGGTTAAGGTGCCCATCCTGGGGTGTTAGAAATAAGGATCAGGCCACTTGTCTTTCAGCTTGAAGCATTGGTATTCAATTCCACCCATGAGCTGAATCTTGCTGAGTCTTTTTGAGCCCAGTCTTACAAAGATTGATTTTGCCTGTTAAAAGTATTTATTGGCAAAGTGGCATGAATTGGAATATGGGGAGCAGATAAAATGTTTGGGGAAGGCTCATGGCAACCTGGGCTATAGATACCACGGCATCAACAAGGAGAATAGAAATAATACTGCGAGAAAAGGGCTGAAAACAAGAAAGAGATCGAAACCACAGGTTTCAACAAATGACTAGCTGTAGGGAAGGGGTCTAAAGAGAAAGAAAGAGGAAAAAATGATTCCCAGATTCTGAACCTGGCTACTTATGAGAACAACAGTGAAGACTGGAAAATTACATAGAAGAGGATTGCAGGAAATGGAAAGTTTTTCATTCAGGCACCTTGAGTTTGATGTGTCAGTGGGTTATCGTATACCTGTAGTCTATAAATTAAAAACACATTATTTATATTTAAATTCTAGCTTTTTGCATTAAGATATTCCACCACTTCATGCTAGAAATGTCCTGATTTTCTTTCATGCTTTTTTTTTTTTTTCTGTGCTTATCAGGTTTTCTTGCCAAAATGAGGCATCTGTGGCTTAAGAATACATATTGCTCATCCAAAGTAATGTCAGATTTAGGAATGTCTGATTTCCAGAGCTGGAGTACTAACATCACCCAGATGTTTTTGAGCGTGGCAGTAAACTCGCCCAGATGTCTGATTGCATCTAGTCTGTCTTAAGTTCTCTGTTCATCTTGTGTGTTCCTTTTAGTTAATCTGCTATAAATCAGTATAGCTTTGGGTTTTTTTTTTTTTTTTTTTTTTTTTGTGAAAGGAAGAGAGCCAATGATATGTATGCAGAAAAAGTAGACTCTATAAAGCTATTCTTAGATCTCATGATAACATAAATCAGTGCATATCAGAGAATCATAGAACTCTGTGACGAAGGGGATATTTAGAGATAGTTCAGCTCTTTTGTTTTATATATTTAAGGATTTGGGGGACTTCATGAAGCTACAGGACAAGATTATGGCAGAGCTTGGATTAGAAACTAGCAATATTTGGTTTAATATTACATAAGTGGATTTTTAAAGGCAGGCTTATTTTGTGGTATTTTAATAAAAGCAAAATGTATAAAAAATAGAATGACCATCTCTCTTCTTTCCTCTGAATCACCCATTTTCCCCTTCTATGGGGTCATTTCCATCAGCTTACAGACATACTCTTGTTTCCTCCATTAAAAATTAAAAAAAAACAAACCTTTATTGTACCCTACATCCCCTTCTAGCTACAGTATTTTTTTGTTGGTTTTCCTTTATGCGTGTAACAAATCTCATAGAATAATTTCTGTATTCACTATTCAGTCTCTCCAACTTCTCTCCATTTTTTCTTATATTTATTGAGGTGAAATGCACATAAATTAACTATTTAACAACTCAGTGGCGTTTAGTGCATTCAGAGTGTTGTGTAGCCATCACCTCTATTAGGAGTATCAAAACCATTTTTATCAGCCCCAAAGTAAACATTGAATTCTTCTAAATGAGGTGTCTCTCTGCATCCCTCTTCCATCAACCCTGGCAACTACTGACCTACATTTTATCTCTCTGTAGTTACCTATTCTGGATCTTTCATACAAAGGGAACCGTATAATATATGAGCTTTTTGTGTCCAATTTATTTCACTTAGCATAATGTTTTCACATTTCATTCATGTTGCAATGTGTATTAACAATTCATTTCTTTTCATAGCCGAACGGTATCCCATTTTTCCATTGTTCTCTTAAAACTACTCTAAATGCTCTTGACTTCTCCATTTTCAAAACATGTTTTTGTCAAGATTACCAGTGACCATGAAGTTGCCAAACACAATGATGAAATTTTAGTTTTCATTTAACTAGATTGATCAGTAACACTTGACGTCACTGATCACTCATCTTTATGAACTACATTCTTCGCTTGGGTTCCAGAACACTCTCTTGGTTTTCTTTCTGATTCATTAGGTATTCCTAGGACTTCTTTGCTGATTGCTTCTCATCTTTTAAACCTTAGCATGGAGTTCTTAGGAGTCATTCTTTGAAGCATCTCTCTTCTTGATTTACTCTGCTGCGTATCTCACTTAAAGGTTACTGTTAAAATTTAATTTTCAAAAAGGTATATTTTATGCAAATAGAAAATACAAGCACAATGTTTACTATACTCATTAATTAGGGAACCAGTAAGATGTTTAATTAGTTCAATGAACATTGGAAGATGTACATATTAAATATATATATATATATATATATATATATATATATATATATGAGTCTCACTTTATTGTCCTTGGCAGAGTGTCATGGCATGCATATATTAAATCTCTATCTATCTATATATGTAAGAATATATATATAGATATAGGGGTCCACCTATATACATTATATATAATATAATATATATTATATATAATATGAGTCTCACTTTATTGTCCTTGGCAGAGTGTCATGGCATCTCAGCACACAACAATCTCCAACTCCTAGGCTTAGGCAATTCTCTTGCCTCAGCCTCCCAAATAGCTGGGATGACACAGGTGTCTGTCACAATGCCCGGCTATTTTTTTGTTGCAATTTGGCTAGGGCCAGGTTTAAACCCACCACCCTCAGTGTATGGGGCTGGCACCCTACCCACTGAGCCACAGGTGCTGCCCTGAAGAGCTATATTTTTATAGGATATTTAATAAAGGAATATGTTGCATAATAAAAAGTTTGTTTGGTCTTTGTGCTTAGTTTCCTTGGAATCTCTCAGGTGGCAAGAGAGTCTTTGTTATTTGTGGTGAGCCTCTGAGATCACACCTGGGTTTATACTAGTGAAATGACTCAAGGTGGACCCCTAGATCATTTCAGGATGAGGGCTGGGCATTCTAGAAAGATCAACCATATGATTAGAAGGTTGAGGTTTTGAGTCAGATAGTATCAGCCTGATTTCAGAGAATGGGAGTGGCTCGAGAGTTAGTCCATGGTCAGTAATTTAATCAGTTATGTCTATGTAATAAAAACTCTGAACATGAAAACTTGGTGAGCTTCCCTGGTTGATAATACACATTGCTGTGCCAGGAGGGCGATACATCCCGAGGATGCAAAGGTTTTGCATTTGGAACATCCTATGAGTCTCTTCATCTGGCTGGTCCTAATTTGTATCCTTTATAATAAATTGCAATTGTAAGTATGGTGCTTTTCTGAGTTTTGTGTGTCATTCTAGTGAATTTTCACCTCTGAGGACACAGGGGGAGCTTTCCACATTTGTAAGCAGTTGGTAATAAGTGAGGGTGGCCTGGAAATCTTGAGGCATGTAGCTGGCATGTGAAGTGAGGGGAGACTGGTGGACTGTGCCCTCAATTTGTGAATTCTATACCCACTTCAGACGGTATCAGAATTTAAGCATTCTGCAGAATGTTAAGACAAAGTTTCAGGGTTAGACACAAAACTGGTCAATAATTTACAAGATAATAAACTGCACTTTTGTATTTATACCAGACAAAATTCTATTAGTTAGCTGGTAACTTCACTAGTCAGAGACATTATGTCAAACTCTTAACATGCTATGGAATCATGGCTCCTAAAATGTCTTTTAGTTTGTACCTCAGCTCTGAGTTTTTGACTAGTTCTACCTGATTAACTAACAAGCAGGAAAATAATAATCCAGAAATGAACAAATTTTGTTGTGTTCTGCCTTACAGTTTAATCTTGGGTTTGACTAGTTCTCAGCACCTTCCCTGCTAACATGTTCGTCCTCACTATCTTTTCTTTCCTGGATTAATGTGCTAACCCCTCCAATTGGTGTCCCTGCTTCTGCTTTTCCCATCCTTTAGTCTATTTTTTAATACAGATGCCCTCATGATGCTATTAAAATACAAATTAGATCACATTGACTTCTACAAAAGTCTCCCATCTCACAAGAGTAAAGTAAAAAGTTCTTACAATGGTCTGCAAGGACTTCCATGGCCAGACCCTCAGTTAACTCTCTACCTAGCCCTCTTCACACCAGCCACTGGCCTTTTTAATGCTCCAAGTATGGCATATGTTCACTTTTACTGATCTCTTCCTAAAATACTCTTACTTCATGGTTTTTATCTTCCCCTCTTTTGCGTCTTTGTTCAAATGTCAGCTTGATGAGATATCCTGTGATCACCTTATTCAGAACTTCATTATCTGTTCTCACTCTTCCACGCTTGCTCCTAGCTCTGAAATATTTTTCCCACATGTACCATGACATAGAAGTTACTTAGTTTGTTTATTATTACTAATTTTGTTTATTGTTATTGCCATCTATGAAACTATAAACTTCATGAGGCCAAGCATCTTGTTTGGTTGTTTGTTTGCTTGTTTTGTTTATCAAAATATCCCTGGTTTTTAGAATCGTTTCTAGCTCATAGGAATTCAATAAACATTTGTTGAATAATGAAATGTGACATGTTGAAACTATTGAAAAGTAAAGGAACATATCTCCAGCAATTTTGTATGCAAATAAAAGATGTTGATCATAGCAGTTTTGGGTAGTTATGTAATTATTTTCATGGTTTGGAATTGATTTAAGAGCCAGCTTGCAAGTCATTAATAATGTCAATTTAATTACTGTAGAGTTACAGCTCATTTTGGACCCCAAATCAAATTATCCATCTTGAACACCACCTTATTCATCAGACTTGGCTCCAGTAATGATGCGGTGAAAACTGTCATTAGTTATTTTCAATAATTTTTTCCTTAGTCAATATTTTTTCATTTGCAGGTAACAGATACACACTTTAGCTATCAAGGTGATGAAGCTTGTTGATATATTAATTCACATTGTTTTCTCTTGCCCATTCTAAAAAAAAGAGTTGCATTTTGCCTTCCCTGTCTTAGTTTGGTTGAGTTGTGGGGTCAAAGCAGAAATAGATTGACATTGATTTTATCCTGGCTTTTTGGTTTACAAAGTCTAAACCCTGAGGGGTTTATGCTATGGCAACTTGGTATAGGAAGAGAGATATAGGTGCCATTTGAGGAGGCAGTGAAAATGGAAGAGGAGAGAGAGGGCCAGAGATCTTTTCCTGAAGACTAAGAAAGTGACTATCCTTGAGGGTTCCCCAAGTACATGATTATAGCTGCTGTGTTGTCACCCCCAAAATGATGGAAACTTGGAAGGCAATGGCTCTCCTAGGGCTAGTCCTTAGAGAAGAGGGCTAGAGAAGATATTGAAAGTCCCCCCTCCTGAGGGACTAGGGTTTAGACAAGGGACTAAAATTTGTCAGGAACCAAAGAAAATGGCAATACCATCTCTCTTAGCTCATTTTGTGCTGCTCAACAGAATATAGTAGGACCCCTGTGTACAGTTTTAGTTATAGCCAGCCATGGTCTATTAAATGGAAAATTCCAGAAATATTCAATTCCTAACTTTTACATTGCATGCCATTCTGAGTAACGTGATGTAATCTGGTGCTGTCCTGCTTTGTCCCTTCTGGGATGTGAATGCTCCACTTCTGTTAGCCATTCAGCCTGTGAATGGACCCACCCTTGAGTCACTGAGCGGCCTCCATACTGGATTGACCTGTTATGATATTGAAATGGTTGTATTTGAGGAATGCTTATTTTACTCAATACTGCCCCTAATGTGCAAGAGTTAATGATTCTGGCAATTCAGATATGCCAAAGAGAAGTCCTAAAGTACTCCCTTTAAATGAAAAGGTAAAGGTTCCCACCTTCACATGCTGAGGTTGGTTAGATCTACAGTAAGAGTGAATCTTCTCTCTGTGCAATGGTTACATTGTTATAATTGCTCTAATTTATTATTGTTTATTGTTGTTAATATTTCACTGTGCCTAATTTATAAATTAAACTTTAACATAGGTATCTATATGCATATATATGTGTATATAAAATAAAACAGGATAGCTAGGGTTTGCTACTATCTATGGCAGTGGTTCTCAACCTTCCTAATGCTGCGGCCCTTCACGACCCACAGGTTAAGAACCGCTGCTCTATGGTTTCAGGCATCCACTGGGGATCTTAGCATGTATCACCTGTGGGTAAGAGGGGAACTACTGTACACAGATTGGGTTATTTATAAAGACATTTATTTCTCGTAGTTCTGGAGTCTGGAAGTCTAAGATCAAGGCACCAGTATTTGGTGCCTGGTGAAGCTGCGTCATCTGGAGGGGAGGAAGTGGTGTCCTCACATGGCAGAAATGAGGGAGAGCAAGGTAAGTGAACACTGTACTGTGTGAAACCTACTTCAGAAAGATTTTACTCACATTAAAGAGGGAGTAACCCTCATTGCCAAATTATTTCTTAAAGAGTTTTAGAGCATATTTCTAAGAAAGGGGATGGGATATCTCTGTCAAAGGCCCTGGAAAGTTTAATCATACCATTTGTTTTATGAGGTCTGACAAATTTGCAAACTCAACCTAGAAAAAGTGCTACAATACTCCTTGCTGAGTATCACTATGGTTGCCTTGGGAAGCTATGCTCTGACACCATCCTTCAAGGCAATTTTGGAACTCTTTTTCTGGAATGACCATCAGAGCTGTCATTGTATGGCATGAAAAAACACACAACAATAATGAACGTGACCCAGCAAGACACTGTCACACAGACAGCTGTGAGACACTGATGTATGAAGGTTAGGAAACCTTCGAAAGTTGTCAGTCAGTGCTGCCAGTGTAAGAGCATGGTGGCAAGTTCTTAACTGTCACACCTCTGATAAAACCAGTTCTGAGGCCTTCCAGAATGAGTTCCAGAATTGCTTTGAAGGGTGAGTAGGTACTGATGTTGGTGCATAGCTTCCCAAGGGGAATACTTTGAAGATAACTGTAGTGATACTCAGCAATGAGGTATAGAGCACTTTTTCTAGGATGACTTCATAAACTTCATTGTCAGACCATATGCTTGATGATATTGGGCAGCTTAGTGAAAAGAGGATGGTTTTGTGTGATTTTTGTGAATCCACATTATGATTATTTGAGATTGCTAGGTGCCCTTAATGTCCCTGGCATATGAGTCACTGTGGGAACATTATTCCTGTTTTCTCTTCCAGAGTTTGCAGCTTAGCACAGGAAAGGGAAAGATACTCAAGGGTTTGAAAATCAAAAGTGGCTGAAGAAAGATGAAATGAAAGATCTCTAAATACTAGGGTGGAGGTTTAATGTAGCAGAAAGCTCAAGTACACCGGGGAAAATGTTCACTTAAGCTTCACAGTGACACTGGGGATGTGCAAGTTATGACAGATTTAAAAGAGGGATATCAATTCTATTGCCTTGATAAGCCTAAGATCTATGACACTTCCATTTTGAAAATCACCTATCACAGAATTCCAAAAATGTCTAAAAGTTAGTGAGTGGGTCTATATTAATTTATGAGTATGATTTCATCAATGGATAATGTTATTATACAGCATAGCATCCAAGAAAGGAAACAAAATGTATCAGTTGGATTACTTAATTTTTAGCTTCATGTACTTCCCAAAATTATGAGTGACTTAGAAAAAAATATAAACACCCTAGGAATGTAATACATGGGCTTTGCACAAATACAGTCATACACACATACATATATATAAAAAAACAGATTTAAAACACAGAACCAATTCTCCCCCTAATCATATTGCTTAAGTGGTCAAAGATGGACCATGGACTTGTGTAATATTTTCCCTCTTTAATTCTTTCTCATTATCCTTAAAAATGTTTTAACTATCATGCTTTGTAAATACCAAAAAGATGATAATGTGTGTAAGTCTTAGGTAAGGAGGCTGCCACTCCATTTCAAGAATAAATACCAGATTAGGAGCTAAATTGTAAAATTTTGGATCCTATGACTGTTACTCTCATTTGCTGCCTGAATGATACAAGGGCCAACTTGTTGTTTCTGTATCCATTTAATAGAGCTTGTCTATTTTCCTATTTGTGTACAGGCATACCTAGTTCTTTATTATGCTTCTCAGATATTGTGTTTTATGAAAGTCAAAGATCTGTGGCAATTCAGTGTGAAGCAAGTCTGTTGGTAGCATTTCCCCAACAGCAAGTGTTTACTTTATGTCTCCGTGTCACGTTTGGGTGATTCTTGTAATATTTCAAACTTTTTCATTGTTATATGTTTTACAGCAATCAGTGATCTTTGAAGGTACTGTTGTATTTGTTTGGGGTCCCACAAACCAGGCCTATATAACAGCAAACTTAATAAGAGTTGTTTGTGTTCTGACTGCTACCCTGACCTGGTGTTACAGCACACACTCCTATATGTCCCTCTCTCTACTCAGGCCTCCTAATTCCCTGAGACACAACAATATTGAAATTAAGACAAAGAATAATCTTACAATGACCTCTAAGTGTTCAAGTGAAAAGAAGGATTATCCTTATGTATAAGAATAATGAGAAAGAAAGAATAAGGATTCTCTCACTTTAACTCAAAAACTAGACATGATTAAGCTTAATGAGGAAGGCACCTCAAAACCTGAGATAGGCTGAAAAGTTGGCTTCTTGTGTCAAATAGCCAAATTGTGAATGCAAAGAAAAGTTCTTGAAGAAAAATAAAAGCAATACTGTAATGAACCAAGGAATGATAAGAAAATGAAACAGACTTGTAGCTGATATGGAGTCTTTTAAACCCATTGTTGAGACCTACTGCTCAGAAAAAAAAAAAAAAAGAGATGCCTTTTGAAATATCACTGTGCATATAGAATGGATGCACCTAGTCACTCATGAGAGCTAATAGAGATGTACAAGGAGATGAATGCTGTTTTCCTGCCTGCTCACATAGCATTTGTTCTGCAGCCTATGGATCAAAGGGTAATTTGACTTTCAAGTCTTATTATTGAAGAAATACATTTCATAAGGCTTCAGCTTCATAGATAGTGATTCTTCTGATGGATCTAGGCAGAGTAAATTGAAAAACTTCTGGAAAGAATACATCATTCTAGATGCCATTAAGAATATTCAGGATTCATGGGAGAAGGTAAAAATATCGACATTAATGAGAGTTTGGAAGAAGTCAATTTCAACCCTCATAGATGACTTTGAGGGTTCCACAACTTGAGTGGAGGAAGTAACTGCAGATGTGACAGAAACATCAAGAAAACTAGAATTGGAGGTAGAGCCTGAAGAAGTGGCTGAATTGTGGCACTCATGATTAAACTTGAATGGATCAGAAATTGCTTTCTACGGATGAGCAAAGAAAGTGGGTTCATGAGATGGACTCTACTTCCAGTGATGATGTTGTGTGCATTGTTGAAATAACAACAAGGATTTAGAAGACCACATACATTTAGTTAATACAGCAGTGTCAGAGTTTGAGAACACTGACTCCAATTTTGTAAGAAGTCCTATGGGTCAAATGCTACCAGAGAAATCTTTCATGAAAGGAAAAATCAATTGTTGAAAAACCTCATTGCTATTTTGTTTTAAGAAATGATTGCAGTCTCTTCTGTAGCCTGACCCTGATCACCCAGTCAGCTTGTATCAGCACTAAGGCACAACTGTCTATTAGCAAAAAGATGACAACTCACTGAAGGCTCAGATGATCATCAGCATTTTTAAACAATATTTTTAAATTAAGGTATACACATATATTTTTAAAGACATAATGCTGGTGTGTTCTCATCTAATAAGCACAATGTAAGGTACATAGCACATCACCCTCCTGGGTGAGGGGCATAACCGCAATAGGGACTTTACCTAACAACCGCAAACAATATAGCCTAATCATTTGTAACCCCATATTAATCTGAAATAATAAAAAAAAAGGTCACAATGCCATTGCATACTTAGTACAGTATAATCACGATTTTCACATGCATTGGGAAAACAAAAATATTCCCATGACTCATTTTGCTGCACTATTTGCTGTATTGTGGTGGTCTGGGCATAGCATGATCTCCTAGGTCGGCCTGTGTTCCTTACCAGCCTTCAGATTCCCCAGTGGTATTTACTATCTTCAGTTCACCTTTGTAGCTCTTGAAAACATCCATATGTACGTTAGTGGGCATGAACGGAATTAAATGAGGAGGAAGTCTCAATGGCTCAATATGAAAGGAACAGGACCCTTCTTGTTCAGAAAGGTTTTTTTTCTTAAATGGAAACAAGGTATCCCAATAAAGGTGTTGCCAAGATTGTAAAGTAACTTTTCTTATTTTTCCTTCAAATTTCAAAGACAAGTGTTCCAAAAAGAGCTGGTAAAGAGTGCTTCAGGCTTCTCCGGGAGCATGTACGGAGGGGGGCAGTCTCGGAGCCCTTTAAATGGGCAGGTGGGAAGAGCAGACAAGAGGCAGCCGGGCGCAGAGGAAACGTCACAGCCAGGCTTAATGTCATTCCATTCTTGCTCAAAATTATGCCTGTATTAGTGAAATGATGAGACATTTAATGTAGTTAATATGGTCACATGGTGTGGCTGATTGTGTTTTTGGCTATTCTTGCTCACCTTTGCTCTGAATAATCCCACCTATTGCAATAAATTTATTGAGAAAAATTTTAGTTGCTTAACTTTGGCTTTTGTCAGCTCATTTCTGGTGTTTTCAGGGTCAAACTTCAAGGTTTACAGCCAACCTAGTAATTTTCTTTAAAATTATCAAAATATATCTTTTCAAGTATGTAAAAGATGCCATCTGAAAGGAACTTAAAAGAATTTAACTGTCCAAAAGAAATATTAGGCATTAATGAGATATTATGTCCCTAATTAAGATGTACATGTGACTTTGTAGTGAAAAATGTTGGTCAAAGGTTAATTAAAAATGATAAAGCTAGCTGTCATATTCTCTTTTTAAAAATTCATTCCGTAATTGTTAATTGCCTGATAATTCTGATTCTTTAAGGTATAAAAAATATAGTATTCAGCTAGGAGTTATCAAGCAACTCCTAATGCCAGGTGACACTATTCTAAGAGCTTAAAATAAATAAATGACTAAAATATGGTCTCTGCTCTGAGTATTGAAAGGCAAAAAAGCGTTGGGAAGCTTAGCTGGTTGTCCCGTGCGATTCAGTTGAGTTACATGCCTTTTGAAGAAATCTTGTTTGAAATAGAAAAAGGCATTTGACTGGATTATATGGTATTACTTGGAAATTTTGTAAATGATGCAGGCCCAGAGCGCTGCTGATTGATTTTAAATAAACAAGAGAGCATTTCCAAACCAGACCCTAGTTCTAGCTCCTACCTCCCTCTCTGCTTCAACCACTTACCCAAAGGGTTCTTGCAATAAAACCGTGTGTTAACACTAGGCGAATTTTAATGGCAATAATAATTATGTTTCTGTGTTTCTCCCAAGTATCTGAAGGATTGAAACTTTATGCTTCTTCTGCTAAAAGATAATATATTTGTACACTACCTCTCAATGCTAGCTGAGTGTACAGCCATCATAACTACATTTTCCTGACTGGTATGTAAGGTTATTTGGGGGGGGAGGGGGGGGAAATCATGCCAGTGTTTAGGCTTTTATTCTCCTCTCTGTGTGGCTCTGTGAGTAAATGTGCAGCTGTGTCGCAGGGAGTGGGGACCTTCTGTTAGATTGCTCTTTCCCCTGTGAGTGGACCCATCAGGAACTACTGGGCGATCTCATACAGGAAGCTGCTATGTGCCAGGGCTTCACATCTATTATTTTATTTAACAGCTCTGTGGAATAGTTATAATTCCCTTCATTTTCAGTAAGAGTAAACTGGCTCAGAATACACACTACTGGGCCCTGTGTGGGCTTGTGTTCGTATATAACTAGATCTAAGGTCTTAAAAGCCCTACTCGAAGATGAGGATGGAAGAAAATGTTTTGCATTTATTTTGGGTGAGTGAGACTTGAAACATTTATCTTCCCATGCACATCTACCTGTGTATACAAGTCTAAAAATCTAAGGTTGTTTTCAATATTTAAACTTTGCTTAAGAAGATAAAAGAAAATATGTCTATATATAAAAAAGAAAATCAAGGACCACACCTGTGCATTTTAACCATTTTAGGGGAGAGATTATTCTGTGCATAATAGCTTATCAGGATGTGGGTGCTTTGCTGAGGCTTAAGAAATTGTTAGTGCCAATTCCAGTTTGCTTAGTTCATTTACTTTGCACCTAAGTTGTAAATTAATCACTGCTGGTAACATCAATTTAGTTGTAATTAATCATAGAGGGAGGAGGAAAGCAGTCACATTGGTGCCAGCCATATTAACTGCCTTGTCTGATTGCTCTTGTGCAATTTTCCAGCACTTTGATGAATATACACGGCAAGAAATACTTCAGAGCTTCTGAGAATATTCATGTTATATTTGGAAATATACTTGAAATATACTAAAATAGTTGATTGTTGCTTCACTGGAAGACTTTTTTTTATGGTTATCAGATATGTAACTTTTACATGTATACGAGCAAATACATACACACACATATACACTCACGCACAGTGCCCTTGCTGCAGATAAATGACATGTTCACACTTTCAGAGTCAGTGAAGCTAAAAATGGAGATTTTATTGGAGTCCTGGCTGGGTGTTCAAGGTTAGAGAGAAGTAGATTTCTACAAACAGCTGGTACTGATGTTTTCCATTAGTTTCCACCTATCAAATAAATATTTAGGAGCCAAAACAATTCTAATTTGCAAATATGCAATATTTATTATCCCTTGAAAAAAATCATATTGATTTTTATACCATTATAGTATGAATGTATACATATATTTATAACTAATTTTAGGTGATTTACAATCAACAAACATATACATGTAATACACTGATATGAAATGAATAATATATTAAAATAGTGTGTTTTAAAATTCCTATAAATTATGACTTGTGGTCCCCTATTCCATTGTTTCAAGCTGTTCATTGCATTAGAGCAGCGATTCTCAACCTGCGGGTTGCGACCCACAGGAACTGCATTAAAGGGCCGCAGCATTAGGAAGGTTGAGAACCTCTGCTTTAGAGGACGAATCCCAACCATAACATATAAGTCATTGTTTAGCATGGAGTGGCAGGCTATACTTTTTAGACTGTAGCAAAATAATAGTCCTGAAACTGACCTTTACATGTGGGGGAGGTCTGTTATGTCCTATGCTCTGGCTCCTCACCAGTCTCATGGCAGAGTGGCTGATAGGGTCTCATGATGTGTGTTCTGGGTCAGTACTCCCTGCATGGCACAAGCCCAGGCTTTTTAAGTTCCTGGTCCCTGCCTTGACTGTGGTCCTAAGATCCCTGTACCCCGTGTCCACCTTGGTACTGTCTGAGTCCTCCTCAGATCTACAAGTTTACTCTGGACTTTTCTGTGCTCCTCTCAGGGCATGTAAGAAGATCTGGGCCCTGAACATGGACCGTCCAAGCCAGAGGATACTAGCCGTGCTCTCTTACATCCACTGCTTAGATAGGCCCACGTTGTTAGATACTATGATGAGCCTGAGAGTTTTCTAAGAAATGTGAAAGTTTCGTGGGCTATGCAGAAAGAATCAAATGAAAACCAAGCTAGGAAGTCTGCCCTGGAGTTTCCCTGATCCTGTCTGAACGTTCCCATCCACCCCATTGCAGTTTGATGCCCCAGAGTACAGAGGACAGTGACTTCTGAAATCTCTTCCTTCACTTCCCCTGTCTCCGCCCCAGGCCCCAGTCTGCTGCTCTCCTGTCCTTTTTACTCTTATAGAAATTTCCCCTTTGCCACATTCTCCCATTGTCTCCATGATACGGATCACACTAAAACGTTATGGTCTGGATTTCCCTGGTTTGGGATTCAGCACCTAGTGCAAACATTCTAGTGTTTAGGAAGGCTTGCTTTCTCTAAGTCCTCTGCCTCCTGTCAGTAACTTGAGAAGTAGTAACAGAAGGTGGTGCTTTTGAAGAGGAACAAGGACCTTTCTTGGAATACGTGTGTGGGGACAGAACACACTTCAAAATGTGACGAAGGTTTGGGAAATGACAAGTCTTCATCCTGCCCAGGTCCCTAGGCACCCAGCCCCTCCCCGCAGAGACACTTCCTGTTTCCTAGGCCCAGTGGTGCTGTATGTCTATACATGTACTTTTCTCTCTCCCTTCCCTTCACTTTTCTTTCCTTTTCTTCTCTTCTCTTCCTTTTCCTTCCTTTCCTCCCCTTCCTTTTCCCCCAACTCCCTTTTTTTTGAGACAGAGTCTTGCTCTGTCACCTTGGCCAGAGTGCAGTGGTGAGTGTAGCTCACTACAACCCGGAACTCCGGGGTGTAAGCAATTCTCCTCCTCAGCCTTCCAAGTAGCCAGGACTACAGGCACCCACCACCACCACATCTACCATGCAACACCTAATTTTTTCTATCTTTTTCTATCAAAGCTTTTCCTCAGGCTGGTCTTGACCTCCTGACCTCAATGATCTTCCTGCCTTTACCCCCCAAAGTGCTAAGATTACAGGCATGAGCCACCCGCCCAGTCTACTTTTTTCTTTTTAAGATAATTTGTAGCGTACTATTCACACTCTTCTTTATCTCCCAGTTTTAACTTAATGTATCTTTACAGGAATATATCACTACCCACAGAACTGGCTCATTCTTTCTGATGGCTGTATAGTATTCAAATACAAGGGGATAACATAATTTTTTAACCAGACCCCAATTTGTAGTTTCTAGTATTTTTTCTTATGAACAGTGCTGTAATGAATATCCTTTAATATGTGTTACTTCGAATATGTGTAGGTTAATCTGTAGAATTAATTCCTAGATGTAAAGTTGCTGGGCCAAATATAATTTTTTTATTACAATAGATATGGCCAAATTCTTTGCAATAGAATTGTTCTGACTTACAGTGCTATCAGCATAAATAGGAGTGTCTGTTTTCCTTTGCTTTTATTAACAGATTGTACCTTGTTCATCTTTGGTGGCTGGAGGTAAAACATTCCATCTCACAGCTTGAATTTGTATCTGTTTTGTTATGAGTGAGGTTGAATGTTGGGTACGTTTTTAAAAACCTTTTACACTTTCACTTGTTCTGATCCTTTTTCCATCAATTATTTTAGTGTTAGTGATTTTTAGAAACTCTTTATATTAAAAATATAGGCTTTTAATTGGGAATATGTCATTCTACTTTTAAAAATCAGTTTGTCATTTGACTTTCAGCTTGTTTTTGGTATATTTTTCTATACAGAAAATTCTTATGCAGTCTAATCAGTTTTTTATTTTATTGTTTCTTAGTTTAGTGGCATATTAGAATAGATTATTCAACTCTAAGAATACAAAAATAATTCTCTCAAGCTGTTAGTATTTTTATGGTGTCTTTTTTTATGTTTAAATATGTGATTATTTTCATGTAAGGTGAAAAGCAGAGATTGAATTTTTTTTTTAGATGGTTTACCTGGTTTTATCACCTCCATTTAATGAGTAATGCATCCTTTAACTTATTTGCAATGTAAATTTTATTACATAATACACATCATGATATCATATAGTAAATATCATCTATAACATAGTGTGTTATTATATAATATACAGGTAGTGTTTATTTTTGAAATTTTTAGTCATTTTATTTATCAGTCTGTCTATTCATTTACCAGTATGTTGTAACTTTAAATACTCCTAGAATTTATTGAAGAAAATATACATTTGGGTTTTTGTTTACGATGTTGTATTTTGAACTTAAGTGATCAAAACACTTAACTAGAGTAAGTCAAAGACTTCAACCAGAAAGAAAAAGTTGCAAATGACAGCAGTAACTTGGAGGAATAAAATTATACCATAGAACTAACCTAGAAATTAGTCTGATACATGTATGTCATTACTTAGCATTGAACATGGTTTATGTCAGAAGTTGTCAGAGAAGTCTGACAAATATCAATGCTTAAAGTGACATTTAAGAACAACAGGTGGGAGATTGAAATCCTATTTTAACAGGTACATTCTTTCTGTTGGAAAGTGCATTTCTGATGCTGATATTCTTCTTTGAAAAATGTGACTTAAGCTGCTTGCTCTTAAAGACAGAGTCAGGGACTATGCAGCCAGCAGAATCTAGAACAGTTGTTAATCCTTACTGGAGAATACCAGCCTGAGCCTCATTTTAGGAAATGAGGTTAAATTCAGTACAACATCCTAGCACTACATGGTGAGCAAATGGAGATTTTATTGTTTGGAGAAAACGTTATCACCACTATAAGCCATACTGTCATCAACTCTTTTTTTTTTTTTTTTTTTTTTTTTTTAAAAGGTTGGGGGGTTTTAAATTTTTTTTGTTAAAAAAAAAAAACAATTAAAAAAAATTTAACACTAACAACGTTGAATTTTTTTTAA
>CAUYPK010118475.1:0-89580 GCA_963574355.1 Loris lydekkerianus
AGAGAAATTAGACAGAAAGGAGAATGGCATTGTGTAAAGAAAGAATCTTGTGTGATAAATTTTGTCCTGAAACAGAATGGTTGTGTAAGAAAGTGAAAGGCAGGGCAAAAGTTAAGAAAGTTTAGAATGTTTGGTAGATGGTCTGTGCAGGTTAAATGAAGGTCATAAAAGAGAATTTGTGAAAGAATTTACATGTGATCCAGTTGACTATGTATTTCCTTTAAAATCTTTTGGCTTGTAATTTTCTTTAAACAAATGTTTTAGGCCTTTGATATTTGACAAACCTTCCAAAATAAAAACTCTAAATCTGGGGCTTGGTGCCTATAGGGCAGTGGTTGCAACGCTGGCCACATACACTGAGACTGGCGGGTTCAAACTTGGCCCAGGCCAAAAAAAACAACAACACAACTTTAAATCTAGTCTTCTTAAAATATTAAGACCACTGAAAGTCATGGGAAAACAAATTAAACTTATTTGATTTATTAAAAATATATTAAAAACACTGTCAAATATAAAATGGTGATTAATTTGTGGGTTATAGTTATATATATATGTTCCAATATTATAAGACATTGGTCTGTCCTAACATATATCGTCAGTAATAATTTTAATTCATCTAAAAAAAAAGGAATTTTTATGTAACTGGCTGAGTCCAAAGTTTATCCTAAAAAGAAAAAGAAATATTAAGACAGGCTGACGAATTCTCTCAAATTCAAATTACTGATGTCTTTAGAAATTGAATACCTTTGGAATAAAAGCAGATTTTTAGAACTTTCATTGGAAAGATAACATGTCTATGACTATTGCTAACTTAACTTCAAAAAAAAAAAAAAAAACAGAAATCAGTTATGTGGAACTGGACTAGTTTGTAATGGTTTTTTGTTTGAAATATTGTTGATTCTTTTTGTGTTCTATTTTCCAGAAGTCAAGAAATAATTTTCTGTCTTTTGAGCTATTTGTAGCTTTTCGAGCAATGTGTGTACTTATGAACAAAGTTTGAAACATGTATTTTTTTCTCTCTCCTTGATTTCTCTGGAATGTGAAAGCCATTTGTAAGTATTCTTAATTTCTGACAATACAGTTATTTGCATAAGTTCAATAAGAATCTGTTTTGTTTTATAGGACATGATGATGGCACTGGTTATTTTATCAAGGCTTTGGCTGGAACAGCATTTCCAGAGATGTCCAGACTGCATTAAGGAATTCAGGTTGACTTTATAAGGCCAATAACAATAAAAAAAGCCCTTTGGAAAACTGGCCAGATACCCATCAGTAACATTTCCTTATCTGTGGTAAGTAACAAAGGTCACTTGCTGATGGGTCTGGGAATCAAAATGTGCGTGGGGACCTCCAGAGAAGAGGAGTTTACCCAACACATACAGGTATCTAATGGCACAGATGAAACCTGGGCTCTCAAAGGCTTTCAAAAAGTCCAGCCTGAGATTCCTTATAAAAGGTTCCAGCAAAGCCAATTTTAAAAGAAAGAAGAACCTAGATGGCTAATAATTAATTATTCTTACTGCACTTTATGCAAATAATCAGGCCCCGTATATTGAAGGTACAGTTTATTTTGGCAAATAAGTTAGTTCTACTATAATTTGCCTTTAGTAAAGAGAGAAATTAGAGAGAGAAATAGTTTAAAAGGAAGAAAAAGAGGCTATGGTCCACCTGTATTTAGATCCCAGCCTTGTCTGTACTCATAAAATGAGACGTAACTGTTTTACTAAATTGATCTATTGAATGGGACTAAGAGACTGGCCAAAAAGTATAGAATTATATATAATAGTTTTATTTACTCTGCAGCCTTAAGACTCAACAAAGATCGCCTGTTGGCTACACTCGAAAAGTTGTGCAGTGTTAAATGTTATCCAAAATTTCCCAGTAAATGGTGTAACTGTAAACACTGCATTCTACTCTGCTGAATCTGCTGCCAGCAGAAGCCAAGTGTCCCACTTGTTTGAACTTAAAAGAGGCCAGAATCTGTTTGCTTTCCAGTGAAAGAAACCAGACATAGAAACAGTACACATGGACCAGGTTGCCACAGGGGTTCAAAACACCCATGATTTTTGAAGAAGCACTGGCACTTCCAGAAATTCCTGGCTAAGGAATTAGAATGTGTGCTGTTCCAATATGTCGATTACCTCCTTTCAGGACACCCTACCCAGAAGGACTGCGCCCGAGGCATGGACTGTCTTTTGTGACATCTAGAGGTATGTGGCTATAAAGTGTCTAAGCAGAAGGCCCATGTCTGCCAACAGCAAGTATGTTATCTAAGATTTACCATTCAGCAAAGGGGAAAGAATCCAGGCAGGGAACCGAGGCAGGTCATTAATCACCTCCCCACCTCCAAGAGCCGAAAGCAGGTTCGAGAATTCTTAAGCCCGGTCAGCTTGTCGTCTTTGGATCCCCAACTTCACTGTCTTAGCTAAACCCTTATATGAGGCAAGGCTTCATGAGAGAAGAGAGAGCCCTTAGTGTGGGGAGGAAAACAGGAACATACCTTCTCCCAGCTAAAGATGAGGCTGATGGCTGCACCTACTCCTGACTGTGGGCCCTTGCATTATCAATAGGCTCATCACTTCTGTACAGGACCGTGTAAGAACCGTACAACTGCTGGTCTTAAGAGGCCAGTATCAGCCCCTTTCAGACAGAAAGATAGAGATGACACACACAGTACCACATCCATCATTGGGCACTTGAATTTACAAGTACAGGGGGAAATGAAAGAACCAGACCAGTGCCATTTTAAGAGTTAAGTTTCGCTTTCCCTGCCATTTCACTCAGTACAAGCCCAGGCAATTTCCCGAAATCATGAGACAACCGCCTGCCAATCAGGGACCCCCACCTAACCAATCCAGAAGCACCCCCTTTGTTTCAAGCTGTGCATGCCCACCCGCTGCACATGACCATAAGAACCCCCTGCTCCAGAGCTCGGGCTCCTGGCTCGGATCCGTTGCAGTGGAATCCCCGGGAGCCCAAGTTCAAGATTGCAATAAAAGGCCCTTTTGCTTTTGCATCAGACTCAGCTACCTGGTGGTCTTTGTGGGGGATTTCAAGATCTGGGCACAACAGCTGTGAGATATAACATTATGATGACACCACACTCTACTACTCAGGGCAACAGAGTAAAACTATCTCAGAAAAAATATATATATATTATATTATATTTTTATATTATATCTTTTAAGAAAGTATGTTCTCCCCTTCTATTAATATCTTTATAAATATATATTCATCATCTCAATATTGTAAAACATGTATAATGCTACATCTTCTTTATTAAAGTTAGTAAAATACCAAGTGACTTAGTTATTCGCCCATTTCTAAATATACTCTTAATAGGCTAGCAATATTTGAATTAATATATGATACTTTACAAATTATGATATATATTTATACCATAAAATTTCTTGCTTGCTAATATTTTAATTATTAGACTGTGCTATCATTCAGATTTTCACGCAATTTTTTGTCCTATTGACATTAACATCAAATTAGTCTTCTGAAGTCACTAGGTCTTACAGTTTTTATTCATTATAATTTGGAGTTATCTCATTTCTAAAAAAAAAAAATGCAAGCTGGAATTAACAGAATTGATAAATATATAAATTAGAAATGAATAATTTGGGCAGCACCTGTGGTTCAGTGAGTAGGGCAACAGCCCCATATACCAAGGGTAGTGAATTCAAACCTGGCCCCTGCCCAAACTGCAACAAAAAAATAGCCAGGCATTGTGGCAGGTGCCTGTAGTCCCAGCTACTCTGGAGGCTGAGGCAAGAGAACCGCCTAAGCCCAGGAGTTGGAGGTTGCTGTGAGCTATGTGATGCCACAACGCTATACCGAGGGCAACAAAGTGAGAATCTATCTCAAAAATAAATAAATAAAATAAAGAAATGAATTTAACATGATATTTAAACACTGATGGACTACATATGAAAACCATCATTGTTGCAGAAAAATCTCAAAATATTTTAATTTGGTTGTATAAATCACTACTGCAGCATGTTAAATCAATATCCAGGTTCATAAATATGTTTAAGTTTTTTATTACTGGGAGCATTATTCAGAAAAATGTATGTAAATGTATGCTGCACAATTTGATTAAGTCTCTCTGAGAGCATACCTTGATCTAGAACAACCAGAGATAATCTCAATGGAAATTAGTTTTAGGTTTATCTGCCCATAAATCTTCTCTTTTATAGTTGTGTTAGTCCGTTTACCTTGCTATAATGAAAATGCTTGAGGCTTGGTCATTTATAAAGAAGAGACTTAGTAGGTTCCTGGCTCTTCAGCCTGTAAATGTACAGGAAGCCTCACCACGCCAGCCTCCAATCAAGAGTGGTGGTGGGGGTAGGCATGTTACGTGGCAAGAGAAGCAGTGGCACCAGGATTCTTTAAACCACCAGCTTTCATGAGAGCTAATAAAGGGAGAACTCACTCATTATTGTGTGGAAGGCACAAAGCCCTTCATGAGGGAGCCACCTGCATGACCCAAATGCCTCCCGCCAGGCCCCACATTAAACATTACCCGTCTTTGGCGTCCTACAACCAAGGCACGCGCTGCAGGCCTGCTGGGCCCTCCGCCTGCCGTGCGGCCCCGCTGGCCCAGCCCTCCTCTTCAAGGCCCGCAGCTGCTGTGCTCCAAGTAGCCCTGCATCCCCTGGAAGCCACAGAGGAGGGGTGACCACAAGATGGCAGACCTCTAGCTGCTCCAGAGGCAAACAAATCCCTGGACTTGGTTTCTCACAAAATAAAATGTTGACGCCACTGGGGAGACTGGACAAGTATGCTGCAAGTGAGAAATCTTTTAACAGACAAATGGTGGCCCTAAGTTTGTTGGGTACAATGAGGAAAGTCTGCCATGATGAAAGCGATTGTAGTGCTGTTTTGGAAAACATTAGCAAATGGGTCAAAGATTCAGACCCAACTGTGAGAGCGGAGCTGATGGAACAGGTGCCTCATATTGCATTGTTTTGTCGAGAAACCAGCCTTCAATACCATATGCTTTTCCCAAATACTACATTTTGTGGTTAGACATAGTCAGATCAGAATAATCAGGTGGGGAAAACAAGTCAGGCAGTTTTGCTGGCTCTGCTGGAGCAGGAGCTAATTGAGTGATTTGATGTGGTGAGCAAAGCGTGTTCCGTCCTCATAGATCTGATTGCAACGATGTAAAAACAGAAGCCATGCCTATAATGTGCACAATGGCCCCCATGGGTGGGAAGGATATTACAGAGCATCTTATCCCTCTAAGGTTTTGTGAGATGTGCTGTGGTTGCAAACTTTTTTAAAGAGACAGAGTCTCACTTTGTTGCCTTCAGTAGAGTGCTGTAACATCACAGCTCACAGCAACCTCCAGTTCTCAGGCTTAGGTGATTCTCTTGTTTGAAAGGTCTGTGCTGCCAATTTTGGAGATATTTGTAGCATAGTTGGTGAGCAAGCTACAGAGGAAATGTTGCTGCCCAGATTTTTCCAGCTTTGTTCTGATAATATATGGGGAGTCTAGAAGGCTTGTGCTGAATGTCTCATGGCAGTTTCATGTGCAACATGTGAGGAAATCCAATGAACTAAATTATTAGTACTATTTATTAATCTTATCATTGATCCTTTACGTTGGGTTCACCAAGCAGCTTTTCAGTCTTGAGACTTTTCCTATCTATTTTTGCTAATCCATCTAGCTCAGGCCAGTATTCTAAGGAAGAAAGCAAAAGTTCAAAAGATATGCCAGAAGAAGATAGAAATATGATCAGTGATCAAGAAGTCCCAGAGGATGTGCACATCAGGCCAAAGGATGTTCCTTCAGATCTCACTGTTAGTAATTCCACTATAGAACTGGAGGCCACCGTGAAAGCCCATGCTGCTGAAACATCTAGGGAATGTCCAGGTGTCGACAGCTCTTTACTTTGTACCTTGTCCTCAGAGTTTAATCAGGAAGCAGCTTAAAAACAAACAAAAACAAACAAACAACAACAACAACAAAAAAAAACTGGAAATTACAAATCTACATTACAACCTGAGGTTGGCACCAGTTCACAAGACTCAGCTGTCTTAGATCAGGAATTATACAACTTCTATTTCTGGAGGACTCCTCCTGAAAGAGATCTAGATAACAGAATTTGATCAGGACTCTGGGGAAGCACTCAACCCAGAGACCAGACTAAATATCTGAAGTCCTCATGCCAGGTTCTCCAAACATCACCATGGCCACCAGAAAGGAACTTGAAGAAATGATAGAAAATCTAGAGCCCTAGATGATGATGATGATCTGGACGTTGAAGGCCAAGGGGACAGGCTGTCTACAGCACTGCGTGCTTCTAGCCTGGATGTTCAGGAAGAGACCGGCAGTACAGAAAAAAGCGATTTGCAAGATAAATTGGGTATAAGTGAGCTATGAAATTATAAAATAAATCAAGATGATTGTCTTTCCCTGTCAGGCCTTTCTGGCTTATTGGCCACAGGCAAGCAGGGATGAGGCAGGAGGCTGACTGCTAGTCTGGGATCTCCATGTGCTGGGGAGCCCTTCTCTGCTGAAGCAAATATATCATGTGTCTCAGTTTTTCTACTTTCATGGAATCTCATTTTATTGTCATTAAATAGTTAGAAAAAAGTATTTTAAGAAAATTTTTAATTTTATAGTTTAACATCCAGCTAGTAGCCAACATAAAGAATAAAATAGCCTATCAGAAGATGCTATCTAAGATTTCATAGTTATAGAGAAGTCAATGCTTAGCTTCAAAGAACAGGCTGCCTCTTGTTAAGGGATAATGCAACTTGTAGCTTTCAATTAAAACAAATGGTTGTTTTTTGTTCTAAAAACTATAGGGCACTTAAGAATTATGCTGACTATGCTCTATAAATGGAACAATAAAGGTTGGATGTTAACCATGCTGTAAACAGATATGCTTACTAAATATGTTCATGCTACCTTTGAGACCTACGCCTCAGAAAAAAAGATGTGTTCCAAAATAGTACTACTTATTGCCAATGCATCTGGTTATCCAAGACCTCTGATGGAGGTGTACAAGGAGTTGTTTTAATGACTGCTAACATAACATCCATTCTGCAAGCATGTATCAAGAAGTCATTGCAAATTTCAAGTCTTTATCTAAGACTATACTTCATAAAGCTATACCTGCCATACATAATGATTCTGCTGACGGATCTAGGCATAGTAGATTGAAAACTTTATAGAAAGAATTCACTGTTCTAGATGCCATTAAATATATTCCTGTCTCATGGAAGGGGGTCAAAATATGACTATTAATAGTTTGGAAGGAATTGATTCCATGGATGACTTGTGGATTCAAGACTTCAGTGGAAAAAGCAATGAGAGCTAGCATCCAAAGTACAGCCAGAGCTATGTCTCAATTGCTATGATCTCATAAAACTTAAATGGATGATGATCTGCTTCTTATAGATGAGCAACAAAAGTGGTTTGTTGAGATGAAACCTACTCCTGGTAAAGATGTTACAAACTTTGTTGAAATGACAGCAAAGGATTTAGATTATTACACAAACTTAGTTGGCAAAGCAGTGGCAGGGTATGAGAGGTTTAACTTCAGTTTTGAAAGTTCTACTGTGGGTAAGGTCCTGTCAGGCACCATTACATTCTACAAAGAAATCTTTTGTGAAAGTAAGTAAATATAGCAAGCTTCGTTGTGTTATTTTAAGAAATTTCCAGTCATCCTAAAGTTCAGCAACCACTACCTTCAATGGTTAGAAGCCATCAGCATGGAGACAAAACCCCATACCAGCAAAATTATTATAACTCATTGCAAGTTCAGATAATTAAAACTGTTTAGTAATAAAGTATTTTTAATTAATGCATAATGGTATTATACATTTAATAGACTATAGCATGGTATAAATATAACTTATATGCCCTGAGAACCCACAAAATTTATATTACTTCCTTTATTGTGTTATTCATTTTATTATGGAAGCCTAAACCTGAACCTGTAAGATCTGTGTGCCTGTATCCAGATTCTGATTATGCGATAAAAATGTGAAATTCTAGGAAATAAAATTCTTCCAAAGATTTTTTTTTTAAACAAGTTAGTTTGCATTTGCTTTAGCATATCAGAAAACTAGAGATCACAAAAATGATGATTTCCTTATTTACATGAAAAACCTTTAGAGGAAAGATTCAATATGTTTATACAGATAATTGTACCACTTTGTGTTTTTACTTACCTGTGTGGCATGCATTAAAGTTTAATGTTAATGTCTGTTTAACAACTCTATTATAACTTTCTATAGTACACATTTAGCCCTCATCCCCCAACAGTCACCGAAAACTTTAGTCAAAAATAGCTAATTCTACATAAGCATATGGCTCTATGGCCCAACTAAAGGACAAAATATGGCATCCATGGATTTCTCACTGGCTTTTGAGGCTTTGGCTTACAAGCAAAATCTTAACACTGAACTAAACCAAATTATTATCTTTGTAAAATTGAGCATTATTTAGACCATCAATTAAATTCATAGAAAAATTTCACTAACATCATCCCTACAATTAAAAAGTACCTGAACATCTACTCAGGCATGAAGTTTTCAGTGCTAAGAAAATTAATTACACAACTCTTGACCCTTGACCTGTAGTTGTTTTACAACCTGAAACAGGCAATGGAATAGAACCATGTTCTTGCAGGTCATATGGTGAATAGAATAGCAGCACTAATTTCAAGACATTCAGACATTTACATGTGATTTCAGGGGAAGAAAAATTTAGGATAAGTGTTTGCAAGTATATGAGATATTCCCTTGTTAACTTGGTCAAGAATGAAACATTCAAACACAAAGAGAAATTTATCTTTTCAACATAGTCAAATGATAAATCCTACAGAGAAAGGTTAACTAGGGCTTCTCCACTATGCACATGTCAGCGTAGCAGATGTACCATCTTTCACAGATTTACCACAATAACCATTTGCGACCATCTATGCCCACCTCCAGGATATAGACCAAGTATTAATCCTTCATTGAATCTATCACTATTGCAATTAATTCACAAAGTACTTCATGTTCGGTTTCTGTTTCCTTCTGTTAGGCCACAAAATTCATAATCCCTATTATTTAGTTACAAAGTTCAGCATATAGTAGTTGCAAAGTTTAACACACAGTTCTGTAAATGTTTCTGGAATAGAGGAACAGTAGAAAGGAAAGAACTCTAGTCATAAAACATCAAATATGACTAACAGAAAGGCTCAACATTTAACAAAACCAAGTAGCCAGACTAATATGTAAGCACTTTGAAACCCTCCATTTGTAGACTTATTCCTTAAACACTGACACTTTTTCATTTCCTTAAAAAATAACATAACACTTAGGAATCCTCAGCCTGTTATAAACAATGAACAGTCCCTGAACGTCCTTTTCTATTCCCCTATGTCGAATCTGCATCCCTGCACTGGCTCTGACTCAGCTGCCTGGTTCCTGAGCTGTGACTTCCTCACTCCTCATTTTCTAAGACACCCTGGCTAAATTATGATGACTGCCTGTACAAATTAATCTCCACTTCAATAACAAAGGCTGTGATGTGGGCAGTTGCCATTTATGTGGGCAATTGCCATTTCTGGCATTTAATTCACTATATTGTTTTATTTCTTAATCAAAGCTGCATCTCATGTCATTGAAGATACAATTTGTCTCTGCTCTGTAAGGTCCTGCGGGCCCTTACAGCAGTGCTGCTGAAAGGTGGTCCCTGAGCCAGCATTAGCATCATCTGGAAACTTAGTATTAATACAGATCATTGTGCCCAATCTTCCTTGAGGCAGAATATCTGACAAGGGAGTTCAGAAATCTGTGTTTTAACAAGCTCTTCAGATGCTTCTTGTGTGTGCTGAACTTTGAGAAGCACAACCCCTACACACTTTCGTGATACTAGCCTGTGGCACAGAACTTAATCCCCCAAACTTTAAGTATAGTTTGCCTTAGGAAATGGGATCCTCAGCCATAAAGAGGGGCAGTAAAAGTACCCATTTTACACAACCTTACACGGTAAGTATGCAAAGAGTTAACATGTTCAATAGCTTAGAAATAGGTGACGTGTACTAAGGGCTATATTTGTGTATTATCTAAGGCAAGTTGAACTTATAAACAGGCCCTCTTTTTCTGTCCATAAAATGCGATTATTTTACCCATTATCTTTCTTCTGAAAACCAAATCATGCAAGCTAAATTTTTATCTCTATGATAAAGAGTTAGACATGTTTAAAGTATTTCCGGTTTTAAAGTGTGAATCAACATTATGAAAAAAATTAAACCAATATATCTCATTTCATTTATGAATATTTTCCTTGTAAAATGAACTACAAACACTACATGTGTGTCATGAAATGCTGATACACAAAGACATCACCGGCTTTGTGAGGTATCCTTTAGTGTGAGTCAATAAATTAAATTGGTGAGTGGCTTCCACAGCAGAAGGGTGAAGGAAACCTGCATCAGGTTGATTTATATTCTTCATAAAATGCAAATACAGGCAGAATCCCAGTATAATGACCTCCACTGGACCTGTAATTTGCTTTTCCTTTAATTAAGTGTTGGTTTTGTGAATATATTGCTAGAACTCATATCCCAAGTCAGCGCGAGCTACAGCTAAAACCTGGCTGATAAGTAGCCAGTCCAGAATGAATTAACAAGCAAAAAAGCAAGGTTTTGACCCCAAGTGGGAAACAGAAAGGTATAATGAGCTCACCACCTTGTACTCTTTCTTCTCCAATCACTGATGGACTCTTTGGTTTATCCTTAGGCCACGTTTTAAAGTCTATGTACCTGGGCGTATAACGTTCTTGGTTTGAATTTTTCTCCCAAGGCTTGACTGACACAAGCCACTGCCCCATAATTAATGACTTTCACCATATGGAGACCAGATTTTATGCATCATGCATAATGTCATTCCCACCATTGAGATTGGCCATTATAATTCCAATTGGGATCGGCTGCAGGCACAGTTGTAGGCCCTGTGGGATATTTTTCATTTGAAAGCAGAAAGCTCCAGATTTTCAAGCCTCTTCTAGGACCCATTCCTTTTCCAGATCAGTCAAAGTCTGACCCAAAATAATTTGAAGGTCCTCCAAGTAAGATCATAGGCCAGACAAAGATGTTAAAAGACCTCAGTATATCAGTCAAGTTCATCATTGTAAGAGCCTAAATCGGTTTTGATTTAACTCAATAACAGCAAAGAGCTTGTGAAATAGTGCTGGCCCAAACTCCCCACTGAAGTCTCAACCAGGAACAAAACTTTGGCACATTTTGGCTCAGCCCATGGTGGCCTGGGGTAAGAAGGCAAGGCAAGAAGGCGGAGACATTCCTGTTAAGGATTTAACCTTTTGGTGACAGGTTATCTTGATTTCTGAGATGGAAAAAATACCTGACCATTTACCCAGATGGTTACACAACTTGTATAAGGCAGTCAATGTATCATATTTTAAGGTCCCATTAAGTGGGCAATGTTGAGAATTTTCTAATTTAAATTGGGGTCAAGCTGTATTACAAAAGAAAATCAAATGACACTTTTTAAGAGTCTGAAGATCAAAGTATTTCCAATTAGAAAGAATACATCCCCATACGCTGTCAGGTGGAATAGATGCTTGGTGACCAGCTGGCTGGTTATTCATCTAGAAAGAGGAAATGAAAAGACTAGAGAGCCCAGCTTCCCAGGGGCTAATCAGCTACTCTTGCTACCACAGAATAGAGTCTGCTTTCCCCCTGAGATGTTTCAAAAAGGAGACAGTCTCTTACCAGTGAGCTGATGATACCTCTGGCGTATATTCCAGGGATCCAGTGCAGCCTCCTTGGAAGGGGGGACTCATCTGCAAACGGGAGTCTCGTCTCATCTTAGAGACACATCTGTAAGTGGGAGTCGCAGGAAGGAAACTCAACCAGTGCTGGAAGAAAGGAACAAAGTAAAATAGGAGAAGGCGATGGATGGCATTATTAGACCATGGTGAACTAATGCCTCCCTCCCCTTGGCCAGCTCAGGGAAAAATAAAAAGGTAAAAGGGGAGAAGGCAAAGTTGAAGGACTAATTTGTCTAATATAGGCCTCCCTGAATAAAGAGCTTGTAAAATCTCCCACTCAGCTGGGAGATAGCTTAATGGCATTGGTAACCTAGCAATCTATCTGAAATAGCCAGAAAGTCAACAGTGACCTCTCACAGAAAGCACATATCTCTATCTCCACCAGGTCAATATCTGGCACTGCTCTTCTGACCACCTAGTGGAAATGGAAAGAAAAAGATCAAAGCCTGGAATGCAATGTAAATCAAAAGACTATTTGCTAATCCTAGTACTTTGGGAGGCTGAGGCAGGTGGATTACTTGAGTTCAGGAATTCGAGACCAGCCTAAGCAAGAGAGAGATCTGTTTCTGCTAAAAGTAGAACTAGTTGGGCATTGTGTCAGGTCCCTGTAGACTCAGCTACTTGGGAAGCTGAGGCAAGAGGATTGCTTGAATTCAAGAGTTTCAGGTTGCCATGATCTGTGATGCCATAGCACTCAACCCAGGGCAACATAGTGAGACTATCTGCTAAGAATGTGCCCAGCTATCATAAGAGCTAGACCCAATTGTGCCACTTAGAAGATTCTTATTGTATGACCTCCTATATAAGCTGCTTATAAAACAGAAAACATGACTCCCTGGCACTGTCTCCCATACAACCATCCTCACTTCCTTGGGAGTAAAAGAAAAAAAAAAAGAATTAAAAGTGTAAGTAAATCAGAGAAACATACCTCCTTTTGACTGGCCGGCCAAAATGTTGCCACAATGTTAGAGCTGTGTGGTGGGGGCTCCAGGTAGTCACCAAAAAAATTGAGGAAAACAAGTAAGGTTTTAGGAAGAAAAATAAATTTCATTAACAACTTACATAACAAGCAGGCTCTATCCTAGTGACTGCAGGCACCATGGAAAGTGCAGCCACTGGGTTTTATGCACAACTTTGAGGCATATCAGGTGCTTCTTAAAAGTCTCCCAAGGTCTTAATTAACTCTGTTCTCAAAACAGCCCACTGCAAGATTTTAATAACACCCACTTGCAGAGTCTTCATAGCCCAGGTCAGTCTAAAGTAGCCTAATCCTACTGGTCCTCCATCCTGCTCATATCTAGCTAGCTACCTAACAGGATGACTTTTTTCATTTTTGTATTTGCAATCTGTTTAGCTTTTATGATGCAAGATAGTCTTTATTTCAGTATAACCTGAAGTTAAAGGCATTTCTTGTGTAACATAGAGACTTACTAACCTAAACCATTCAAAATGATTTAGTTCACATGGCTTAAATATTTTAATAGAGCTTTTCATTACTGTAAATGAAATTTTGTTGTAATAGGATTTACCTTAAATGATCTTTACATGACAAGTAGATGTTTGTACAGCTTTAAGAGTGAAATTGTCCTATGGAATGTCACATAGAGCACAATAGCCTACAAAATATAAGTTATATTAAAACTATCAAGTATATCATGTCAATTGTTATTAAATATTTAATAGGCAATATCGTTGAGTGCCATAGAAAAAAACAGTAAAAATGAGATTACAAGAATACAGTATACTAGACATTTATATCAAATTAATAAAAATGTTCTAACCTGAGTAGTATGTATTTTGATTTTCTGAAAGAATTTTTTCATTAAAATAATCATATTTCTTAGGAAATACATCCTTTCACTGAAACTCTCTTCTGACAAGCAATTGTTTAATGAGTTGAAATAAGAAGCTTTTATCTAGAATTTGATTTTCCTGTGTGTGATTAAACTCATCAATTTCAATCTCAATGATACTAGCACTTACAAGAATGTTAACAGGACTGTATAGTCTGTTTGCCCTTCCATTATGACCAGCTTTTATGGAATGGTAAATGGAGTTAATAAGATTGAGCAATTTATTATAATATATCTTAATTCTTGTACTACAGGGCTCTTTCATATGATAGAGCACCATGACTGAACAGATTCCTACCGAACACAGATCAACCCTATCTTTCTCCATAAGACACTGGCAAAACTCAATGAAAGGAAAAGAAAGGGAGCAAAACTTTCACAGAACCAAATAAATATTTGTTGAACAAATAATTAACTTCATGTATTAGAGCATTTGGTATTTTTCCATCAATGATGTTTTACTCTATTACTATGCCATCAAGATACAGAACTTTAATTATAGTATTATT
This sequence comes from Loris lydekkerianus, assembly GCA_963574355.1. NCBI lineage: Eukaryota > Metazoa > Chordata > Mammalia > Primates > Lorisidae > Loris > Loris lydekkerianus. The sequence goes on from CAUYPK010118475.1 coordinate 14,169, forward strand.
TATGGAAGCAATAAATTGAGAATAGTTTAAATGGTCATCAAGATGAAATGGAAATTATGGCATTTCCTTACTGTGGAATATTAAGTGTGGAATTAAAAGGAATGAATAGATATAATCTACTGACCTGGAAAAATGTATATATTATTTTTTTAATGCAACCATTAGCCTGTTATATTTAGCAAAATTCAATTTTAATTTAAAAATTTGATTATAGTATATGCATTAGTAATGGTGGTTACTTCGGCAGAAGGTCTTTAGCATTTTCAGTATAGTGGCATTATAGATAATTTCTGCTTTTTTGCATTATCTAAATTTCCTTAAAAAAAAATTACTGGATAGTCTTCTAATGATAAAATTAATATCTATTAATTGAAGAGAATCTTTAAAATATAGGACAAACATGAAATCACTTATAATACTTCTGTAAAAATCACAAAAATTTTCACCTTGAATAATAGCAGAACATGAGACCACCCACTACTCCATACCCCCACTAGTTCTTAATTCAGCCAAAGTGCCAAAGTCTTTCCTCCCAATATATCTTGTCCAATTTAATAAGGAAAATCAAAGGGAGAAATATTTTTCAAGTTTATAAATAATTTTGATGACACATATATAAATTTAACAATGTCATTATTAATCACACCATACATTAAATTTATAGCAACTTCTTTTAGGCCACTGATACAGAGGATAAAAACATTTCACACCTATTAAAATGCACATGAAAAGGAAAGACAAAAGATATGAATTAAATAGCTAAAAAAACAAATCCCACGGGCATTGTTTAGGATTTCTTTATTTTTCCCTTTCTACAATTTTCACAGTTTAAAATAAGTTTGATAGATGGAACTGACCATGTAGGGAAGATCCCAAAATTTTAATAAATAGCATCATACCAGAATAACTATCTCAAAGTTTTGTTCTGTCTGCCTCTTGTCACTGACATATTCTATTTTCTTCTTTCCCATATCTGGAGATTCCTACAAAAATTAAGAACTTTTTGGAGAAAAAGAAAGGGAGACATTCATTAAACATGGTATTACAATCAATTTTAAAGGTATACCAAGATTTTGATCCTTTGTTCTGGTAACAGGGCAAATTATTACTCCTCTTTGTGTTTCAGCTTTCTCATAAAAAAATGAGATAATAATTCTTGCACCATTGAATTCTTGCTGGCACCAAATAAAATACCATATTTAAAGCATACTACACATTGTAGGCCCTTCAAAATGGAGGTGATTAATCTTTCATTCAAAGAATAAGTGAATTAATGAATAAATAAAGACAGGGATATAGTCATAAAGTACACCTCTAATGCAAAATACAACAAAAGTTTCAGATGCTCTGTTTCAGACCCTTAGACCAAGAAGACACAATGTAATTTATTATTTTCCCTTAACTTCTTACTGTATTCCCACGTGAAGAATCTCTGGTCAGGTTTTCTTTCCTTCCTTCCTTCCTTCCTTCCTTCCTTCCTTCCTTCCTTCCTTCCTTCCTTCCTTCCTTCCTTCCTTCCTTTCTTATAGCACAATACAACTTTCTCTCAGAATGAGCCCAGGAAGGATGAAAAGAGGCCAAGGGTCTGGAAAAGGAAAATCTTCATCAGAAATACAACCGAACTTAACTATTCTTCGTTTTTGTTTGTTTGTTTTTTTGACTAGCAGAGTACATTGTCTTGATCCCTTTCAATGTGAGTTCTGGTATTTCCCCCTGTAAGTGGCATTTTAAAGCTGACAGCTCCAGCTGTCCAGCCTTCCTCCCTCTAGTGACTCATGCCCAACAGATGGTACAAATAGCTTGGCATTGATTCACTAGATCATTCTTGGGGGGAAAGCTTTACCAGACAACTGATGGTTTCTTTGAAGTTGTTCATTCTGGCAACAATGAATACCTAATAGCATAGCTTTGGTTGAACAAGAAGGTATGAAAGTTTGAAAAAAAATAGAAAACATAGGGGTCCATATCTTTCATGGTGCCTATAGTTATTTTCTCCTAGTAATGTCATTTTTATTATTAATATTATCTGTTAGAGGAGTGTTCTTCTCTCACATGAGACTCCTAATGCCTGAAATTAAAATAAGCCACTAATACTGCTCAAATGACATTAGAAAGAGTTCTGGGCAGAAGGTCAGTGAACCCAGATTCTTCTCTCAGTTCTGCCTAAACTCCCCCGGGCTGTCTTAACCAAGACATTTATGTGCTTTGACCTTTAAATTCTTCATCTTTAAAATTAAAGATAAAAACATCTTTCTTGCCTATTTTACAAGGTGATTTTGAAAAACAGATAAAATAATGAGTTTATAGGTATTAAGCATATAAGTGTTACAAAATTTTATAACCTTATAAGTGTTATAGAGAACACCAAATTAACTCTTCAGAAATAAGCATGAACTCTTAAATGAGCGTGGGTATATACAGATATATAACAAGGACTGTCCGGAAAGTATCCAGTCACATGTGTCTTTATTTTTTTCTAATACATGGCTGGATACTTTCTGTATTGCCATCACACTCTCACCCTCCTGTATATCTGCTGGAAGATCATCTACAACAGGATCAAAGGACAATGAGTATCATGAAACCAGGGAGTCTAACCAGTTCATACTTATCAACTCCTCCACACATCTCTGAACCACTTTTTTTCAACATCCATAAAATTTGCTTAAGTCTTAATCTTAAAACATTTCCATAATCTGAACAATTGTAATAAATTAGGTAGAATTTTTTAAATTTTTTTGAGTTTGTGATACAATTACTATGAAATAATAGATTCTAAACACATTTTCATAAATATGATACTAGAATCTTTAGTTAAAGTTACCAGGAGATTATAGCTTCCAGGATTTAGGATTTTGACCAAATCATCTCTGTACCCTGAACACTGGTGGTAGAAAGTCAACTTGAAATAGCATAACTGTTCAATATGGACATCCAATTCAGAAGTACATATTAACCAACTTGTCAGAGACTCAAATTACTGAAATGGTTTGTTATTCTTTAATTCTGTGGGTCTGTAGTTTTCAGAGACTTTCTAGAATGTTTTACATACACAGTTACAATCCACAGAATCCAAAAATGCATTTAAATATATTTCATCACCACCACCCCCCAAAAAGGCCAGAATCTCTTTTCTTTCTGTTTATGAAAATAAGTTTCTCAAAAGAATTTTTTTTCTCTTTTTACTATTCACTAAAAACTAGTTAGCAGGAAAGCAAAGAATTTTGAACTCAAATGATTTAACTTGAAACCGATTATTCTCAATAATTAATTTATCCAAGATTTCACTTAGTTATACATGTGCAAATTTCTATTATCAAAATAATCAATTCAAACCTAAAGATAGTAAGTTGTTAGTTTCCCTTTGTCTTTTGAATGAATTAGAGTATACATTTTAGGCTTGATTGGTTTGTTCACATGGCAGTTGTTCAAACTGAAAGAAATTTGTATTAGGTATCCATTGAAGTTTGATCCAAAAAACAGATGCCATTTGAACATTTTGAACTGTCTCAGGAAATTCAGAGTTTGGGGGTTACAAGGAAGCTATAGCCTGTTATCTCATCTGCATGCATCCTCAAAGAATGGGTTCTGGGGAAGATGTCCCCAGATTGCGGGCAGCATTCATGACTGCAGTCTGCTGATACCCACATGGCTGGCTTGATTCATCTCTTCCTTCTCATTTTGAGTCTTCATGAGAGCCTCTAATTTGCAAAAGGTAACCACAGTCCCGCAGGCAATGGTGTTGAGAACTGTGCTCTCCAGGCTGTACAGAGAGAGCCCAAAACTCCAAATCAAAGAGTTGAGGGCAGTTCTACCCACAATCCTGAAGAACTATCTACTCCATCTCTGAAAAACCCTTGTAAGAGCTCTCATTATGCCAGAAAAGAAATCTTCATGAAGAGAATTTGTCAGCAGTAGCAACAGAAAATACTGCTACATTTATAAAAGTAGTGCAGTTCTTTTCCAGTTGTATACAATGCCTTAGTTGAGAATACAAGACTTTATTTTTTAAAGTATTAGGCACCTACTTCAAGTCACTTTCCTAATGACGTTTTAAATAATTTCTTAAATTCTCACAACTTTTCTGTGATATATTTATTGTTGGCTCTGTTTAGCAACTAAGAAAAGTGAGTTATAATGCAGTTACAAAGAAATCATCTATGGGTTGCGGGCTATGGGTGGCAGGGCCTCCACAGCGTGGGAAACACTTAGGGAGCGACCCCCAACCAATTTTCCTCCTCTAACAACATTCTTTCCACCTGCCAGAAGTCATATAGCCCATGAATACATTCCTTGTTATTGGCAAATACACAGTATTCCCTCTTTAAGGTTGATCTCTACCCCATGTGTTAAGATTTATGCAACCTTGTTAAGGTACTGTGTAAATAAAGTAATTTCCACAGTTCCAGTGCTGGCTGCAGCCATCAGCTGCGTCAGTTCTCACAACACCATCCTATCTCTCGTCTTCTGTCTTTCTTTGCCTCTCTGTCTTTCTTGGCTTTCTATCCTCATTTTCCACCATTTCCACTCCCTCCTTGCGCTGGGTCATGAGAATTGTCCAAGTCTTGTGGCTCACTAGTGCCAGACATACTTTAGTTATGTCTAATTCCAAAGATTTTTGCACTTTAGGCTACACAGCAAGGGAGGCAAGGTAATATACTATGTATTCTGAGAATCAAAGAATCACTATAACTAAATAAGTACTAAAAGCATTCAATGGGCAGCGCCTGTGGCTCTAAAGAGTAGGGTGCCGGCCCCATATGCCAGAGGTAGCAGGTTCAAACCCAGCCCCGGAAAAACCTGGAAAAAAAAAAAAAAAGGTAAAAGCATTCAATGGGATGAACTTCAAAGGAAGTTCCTATTGGATGATCATAATTACTAGGGGTTTTTTGGTTTGTTTTGTGTTATTTTAATGGTTGTTTTCTTGGGAGAGAGGGATCAGGCATCATAGTTTGTAAAAATATGGCATTGGTAATAACCACAATGATATACCAATCTCATAAAATATACATTTCTAGAGCCTAAAAACTTAGGAAAATTGATTTCTGCCTACAAATTTGCAGAAAAAAACTCATATTTGGATTTGGTTTAACCCTCTTATTTTTACCCCCCAGAGACAATTTAGTATATATCTCTTCAAAACTTTTTCTCTTGCCAGTTAATAGGAATAAATATTTAAACTTGAGTTAAAGCATTACTAGGGAATTTCAATCAACTTGTATCAATTTATTGCTCCTAGATTTAACTATTTGGAAAAAATACTTAAAAATATTTTAGCAAAAACTTTAGTCATATGGCATGAGGCTCAATTTCCTTTTTGTCCTCAGATGAATGGAGCAAGCTCAAATATTATAAAGAACATTTTGATTCTCTAAGGTATTTTCTTTATAGATTTCTTGTGGCAGAAATCATTTGCAATAATGCATATGTAATTTGGTATACCAAAATGGGAAATCAGACATCTTAAGGATTCTCTTTACTGGGAGAAAACGTGAATATATTAATATAAAATATTGAAAGGCAAGGCAATCTTACTCCTGAACTTGATCAAATCTTTGACCCCAAAATGAGTGACATTTTTAATTTGTTGCCAGAATATTAAGACAATTAGCATAAAATTTAAGAAAAAATTAATAAGTTGAGGAACACTAATAAGGTTGTCTGGTGCTCCCTAAGTATTACAAGACATGAAATGTTTATTGTAAAACATCCTTCTCAAGAGTTTCAACATTCCATTACCTAGAATTGAATCATTATAAAATCTTTGAAATCATAAACACAAAAATATTACCTTTTATGTGGAATTTTCTGTACATAAACATGTACTAGCAAGGCTGAACCAATGGAAAAGGGATTAAAATCCTAAGGATGACTTTTAAATGATCAAAGTATACAATAATGCAACATAAGCTAAAACCTAAATGACTCCTTTGGAAGTCATAAGCCATGAGATTTATATATTGGAATTGAATGGTTTCCTTTCTCTGATTTGAATGGCGAATACCAAAATGAAGTTATTCGTGATTTTTATTCTGATATTTAATTAGTTCATATGTTAGAGACTTTTAAATAAATTTTTGTATAAAAATGCAATGATGTTAATATGGCTGTAATTTAGTCATTCTTTTATTTGTATTTATAACAGGGTGAATTTATTTTCTGCTTTTCATAAAAACAAGTGTCAGGGACTTGACCATCACCTCTAGGATTTTACAGAGTCAATAAATAATATCCTTTCTTAACATCTCAGGTTCAGGAATTAATTAAAAAATAAAGCACAAGAAATAAAAAGATGGAGGTCTAGAGCTTTCCTGATGATAAAGCATGTTAGAGAATGCAGCATGAGACTGCATCCAAAGGCTTCCCGACACTCCATCCCCAAAGTAGACAGATTCACTACACAGTTTGCATGACTGCAAGTTTTGCTCATCCCTCAGAGTTCATCATAGTGCACAAGAACAAAGAACAAAAGTGGAAGAAAAGAACTCTAAAAATAGGAGACAATAGCTAAGCTGCTTTTTCCTCCAACCTGTAAGCAATGAGGATGAGTGAAGGATGGTTCAGGCAAGGAGGCAGTAGTACTGCCCCAGCAAGATCCCTGTAAGGAAAGTTGAGGAGAATAATAAAACAGTGACCCCTCATCTGCAAAATGCACATTGAAATAATGAATCCATAAAGCTATGTGGTTTCCAGGTTGACAGTCTACATTTGTCCTCCTTTACTTATTAAATATTAAATATGTCTTTTCCTGAAGATAGTACATTCAAATAATATGTATTCCATTTTTATAAAATGTCTACCTCTTTTTCTCATTTTATTGTTCTGTAGCCCACAATAAAGACATATAGTTCTGTTTCATCTACAAAGTATTTTAACCCAGTCCTAGAGATGAATGGCTAGATAGACAAAAAGATAGAAATGACTGATATGGAAAGAGATAAATAGCTACAGACAAAAAGTTTCCAGAAAATATTGCATTTGCTCTAATAATCTTTTGTATTATAAAATAACAAAAAGTGGTATACTCTGTGTAAAAGAAACTAACAATCAACTACTAATTAATATTGTATCTGAATTATACTGGTTATTTGTCTTTAAATTGTTTTATGCATCTCAACATATAGCCCTTGGAAGCAGAATGCATAAACTGCTATTTCCTTCATTTCATCTGGTTAAGCATTTTGATTGTGCCATAATTGTGAATAATTGGGCTCACGTGATACTGATAGCATAGGGATTTTGGATTTTTACATTGGTAAAGATCTAAAATAGTCACGATCAAATATTTGGAAGAAACCAAAACTAATTTTGAATAACTGTTATTGTGATGGAAGACAAGGCTCTATTTCACTAGTTTCAAAAAATACAAAATGATTTATCTAATCTCCTTAATTACATACAATATTTTAATATATGCAAAATTAAATTTTGAGTGATTATTCAGTAACATCGAATATTCATTATAAAATCATAATGACATTATTGTTCATAATTGCCTCATCCACCATAGTTCAAATTGATGTTAAAAGAATGCCTAGATCTGCAAGGTAGCCTATTATATTCTTCAGGGGCCACAGATCATGTTGTAGTCCAAAAAATGGTCAAAGGGAATAAAATTGAGACTAGCATTTTCTGTTCACTTCTCTTAATATTGCTGAGAACTAAAAGTAATGACAGCCTTTCTTTATGCTCCTTGATGCTGATTCTCCATTTAAGTAGCACCGTATAGCCTCCTCCTAGGAGGAGTGAGAGTTATAGGTAACACCTGTAAAGCTCAATAATGGAACACCTTGGTGAAAAGAGCATGCGGAGGTATTTAACTCTTGTAACAAGCATGAGAGAGCTCGAGAGATGAGAGCATTGGTGAATTGGCAGTCTCTACACCTGTGGTGTTGAGAGGCATGAAATTAGTCTTATATTAGGCTGGAGGAAAAGGCAGTCAGGAGCACGGATTCTATTATGGACCCGCTTACTGTCACTCTGTCACTTCTCCTGCCTGCAGAACACCAGCACACCGTCTCTCTTAGATCACTAAGCTCTGCTAAAGACTAAGATCTATTCTAAGATCACTTCACCCTCAAAGACTATCTCTATCTCTCTCCTTCCAGCTAAGGAAAATAATAACCTTCAGGCACCTAAGATCAATTGTGCTTGAGGTAGGTAGTTTAGTGTTCACGTTTAAAACCTAGATAAGCCAGGGCTGGAGACCATCCACTCCCAGATTCTGACCAGTGGCAATGACAAATGGAGTAGGCGGCAGGATAAAGAGCAAGCCACTGAGATCTAGCAGATGCAGGCTGAAGAGAATAATCTAAAACAAATGAAAGAGAGGAGAAAAATAGAGAAGGAAAAGAAATATGGGAAAAAGACAGCCAACAAGACCAGCTAACAGGCCTTCTTCATCTAGGTGCCTTCCCTTCTTTCCTTCATTTTCTCTTTCCAAATTCTAACTACATCTTCTGTGGGGAAAAAAGCCGAAAAGCCTTTAGCCTCTTCTGTGAAGTGGCTGGGGAAAAAAAGTAGGTAAAACCTTTAGAGAGGAAAGATAGAACAGGGAATTAAGACCCTTTAGTAAACAAAAGCCTTTAGACTCATGGGTGAGAAAAGCCTTCGGCAAAGTAGCAAAGAGAAAAAGTTTGGGAATAAATTGTAAGAGTCAAGTTAGGGAAAGGAACCTTTAAATTGCCTTCCCCTACACCAGCATCCACTCTCAGTAGGAAGCAGCTTTGGAAAGATAGACACCCCCTGTCCCTTTAAGGCAATAAAAGGTTCAATTAGAAAGGGAAAGATTATAAGCGGTAAAAGGCCCACAGAAAATGAAAATCATGGCAACTAAGATAAAACAGCTAAAGATCAGATAGTCTTACAGTTGAAGCTAATAAAGCTATATCAGCGTAAGATCAGCTGAGAAATCCCCCAGTTAACATCAAATGCCATAAAGGTGGGAAGCTAGGCTATATGAGAAAAAACTGTTAAAAAAGAATACAGAGTACCAATGAAAAGAACAGTTAATCTTTGTTTCCCTAGATCACTTTTTAAAGAGTATGTAAACTTCAGGTGTATGCCTCAAGGCAAAGGGCTGCTGCTCTCAATTCAGTAAGAATGAAAGAAGTTAAAACAACATAGTTTCCTGAATATCTTTATTTCAAACTATTCTGGGAAAATCAGCATAATTCAGTTCTAGGCCATGGGAATGCCCGTAAGTGTGGCAGACATGTGAAGCCACAGAGTTTGAGAAATTAAACCAGACCAAGAGATGACAATGGAGAAAAAGTAGATTATCTTTTGTTCATCTTTTCCGTTAAAAGTTTTTGGTTACCCTAAGTCTCAGGACAAGGGTAACACCCCTTTGGTTAAATATGGTTACCTGGAGTTATAGGTAACCCCCCTCTTACCAGCATGTATTATTAAGAACATCCTAACAAAGGGGGATAGGATGTGCCCCGCTCAGAAGGGAAAGAAACACTGGAGGTAGGATCAATAGGGAGAATGTGAGAAGAGGTCACAACAGGAGAGCATTTCAAAGGTTGCTTTTATGTTTGAGAACTCCATTAAAGATAAAGTCTGGAATGAATTAGGAAGGAAAATTTTCAATAGAAAAGCAGTATCTTTGTTCACTAGCTGCTAAAGACAGAAGTAGCAACTTGCCAGCTACTAAGTGAGGGAAGCAATAAAGGATGATCAAAGCAAGGAGACGTTACCAAGGATCTTGAAGGGCGGAGTCTATAGAAAAGCAAAACCTCTGTTAGTAATGACAATTTCACTAGCAAGAATCATGTGTAGCAGAGCCTCTGGAACAGTGAGAAGATCCTTGCTTCCAAAGAGCAAAGGAAAAGCTTCAGGCAAGGAAGCAAGGTCTCTGTACAAGGCAGTAGGGTCTTCACTACCAAGGACTGCTTGAAGCAAAGCGAAGTCTCTGGAATAGCGAGAGTAAAATCCTTGCTTGCAATGATGGCAAGGAAAGTGTGAGCTCTTGTTCATCCATTAACTATAATTTTTCTTTTTCTTTTTTTTTATTAAATCATAGCTGTAACATTAATGCAATCATGGGGTACAATGTGCTGGTTTTATATACAATTTGAAATATTTTTATCAAACTGGATAACATAGCCTTCACAGCATTTTCTTATTATTGTGTTAAGACATTTCTATTCTACATTTAGTAAATTTCACAGGTACCCTTGTAAGATGCACCGTAGGTGTGGTCCCACTAATCACCCTCCCTTCACCCATCCTCCCCTATCCTCTCCCCTCTCTATAATAGCAAAACAAAGTTCTTACAGTCAAATGGTAAATTCTCTCAGCTAAAGACTTTCTCAGTTTATTGTCTCTGTTTAAAAAGACCTTCAGGGGAATTCTTATAATCACCATCTTTCCCTAGGCAGCTGAAATTTAAATCTGTATAGGGCATCATCATTTAAAGAGCCCTTACCTAGAATTCTGAACTTTGACAATCACCATTTTCTTTTGCCTAGCAAGAAAAGGGCTAGACAGCAGAACTACACTTGCCACATTAAAAATTATTTTATGTGTAAAAAAGGAGGAAGTGTAGCATCCCATTATAGCCTATGGCTAGGAGAAGTGAGAGTTATAGGTAATACCTGTATAGCTCAATAATGGAACTCCTTGGTGAAAAAGGCGTGGGGAGGGATTTAGCGCTTCTAACAAGCATGAGAGAGCCCCCAGATGGGAGCATTGGTGAATCGGCAATCTCTACACTTGTGGTGTTGAGAGGCAGGAGATCAGCCTTATATTAGGCTGGAGGCCAAGGCAGCTGGGAGCGTGCACATTCTATCACAGACCCCCTTATTCTCTATGGGTTACTTCTCCTGCCTGCAGAACGCTGGCATAGTGTTTCTCTTCTGAAAATCACTAAGCTCTACTAAAGACTAAGATCTATTCTAAGACTACTTCACCCTCAAAGACTATCTGTCTCCTTCCTGCTAAGGTAAATAGCCCTCAGGCACCTAAGAGCAATTGTTCCTAAGCAAGGTAGCATAGTCCTCCAGAGACCAATCAGTCCCTGACTCTGACCAGTGGCAATGACACGTCCCATTGTGGGAGACTGGAATTAAGCAGGAAGGTGCTCTTGGTGACTGAACACCAGGTCTGTCACAATCAACAAGAATAAATAAGTTACATTTATAGACCTGTTTTCATCACTGCCTTCTTCTAACCTGCAAGTGACAAATTAGAAAGTGATGGATTTTGTCTATTTCCAAAACTGTTATAAGAACTGTCAGAAAAGCCATACCTGACTTAGAACAAGCTGGATGGACTTGCCAAAGGAGTCTAGAAGAAGGGAAAAGAGTACGAGTGCTCCTCTTAGGAGACTGAAATAAAAGAATAGAAACTAAAGAAGAATGTAATTATCAAAATATCATTAGAAAGCATTCTTCAGAGACAGCCAAGTAAGTAGGAAAAAGTATATGGATAACAGAAAACAATATCTTGAAATAAGACAGAACTAGACATGAATTTCAGCTCATACACCAATAGATTATGACCTGGGATAAATTTCTTAATTACTCAAAGTTTTACAAAGTTTTAATTTTTTCATGGGGTGAAGAAAAATGCAATTTGTGTAAAGTACTTCGGATATCAAAATTGCTCAAAGACTCCTTGCTATTTTTGTCATGTTGTAGTTTTTATTAATACAAAAAGGTATTAGCTTTCATTTCTATAAATCCAGCCTTGGTTCTGCTTCCAGGGCCGCTGTAGATAAAGTATAGAAGGAATGGCACACCAAGATGGGGTGAGTTGGGATTAACACTGCCTTTTGGTAAGGAGTATTTTACCACCGACACTATGTATAATTGCCTGGACATGGTCCTCAAAAAGAAAGGAAATTGGCGTTTAGTCAGTTTCAATTCCCTACCAAGGATACACCCCTTTATGGCTTGTGCCAATGGGACTCTCCCATGACCAACCCCTGCCCTGTGGATCACCACTGTTCTTGATGTGGATGAAGAAGTTCGAGACCCAGAGAATATAAACAGAACTTCACATAGCATTATTTTCAAGTTTCTTCTTAAAAAAAAAAAAAAAAAATTTTTTTTTACATTTTGCTACTTCTCAAATTATTTCCCCTCCTAACATCTTCTGACATGTATTTAAATGTGGATCTTAGTTTGATTTCCCTCTAAAATCTAAACTAACACAAAAAAATCCACTGACCTTCAGAGGCTCTTGACAAAAAAATTAATAAAAAAGCTAGTGTATTTACATTGCAGGATTTTTACTATTTGTTTCTTTTCTGCCTCTTAGTCAATATTCCTGGTCTGTCTAGTCCTTTGAGGCTTTGTTGACAATAAATGTGATGAAATATTTTCCCAGAATAATGTGGTGACAGAGTAGATCCATATTTATGCTTTGTCATATTTTAAAAAGTGTTTTGTTTCTTAATTCTTCCCCAAAAGAAGAAAATCAGTGACAGCTTTCTTCCCTCTATCTGCAAAGCAATGTTGTGATTTCTTCTGTTTCATTTCACGTCAATGAAACTATTGGGAGATGTGTCTTTCAGCAGGTGTATTAGTAATCCACTCCGCTGGCTAAAGTCAGGTAAGTTGCCCCTTGTTACCAACTCTATGTAGGAAAATGATGAGAATGAAACAAATAACACACATTTCCATTTCCACCGTATACAACATGAGTTTCCAGTCCCCAACAGAAGGCAGCACAGATAAATTAATATTCTTCTTGGCAATTATACACACCAAAACAATGTACTCAGAAATCAAGGTATGTAGTTTACTGTTCATAGTTCTCACAGTCAAAAGTCAATATTGTTTTGTGCCCTGATTATCCTAAATTAATGAGCATTATTCTCTCTCATTGGGTGGAGGATTAAAAGAGCAATATGTCAAGGGAAGTATTTCTTTCATGAAAAAGATTTTAACTCCCAAAACTGTTTTTACCTCTACCTTCTTGGTCAGTAATGAGAGAACATCCATGGTGACCAGTTCCAAGCCACTTAAATAAGTGTCCCAAAGAAATCCTGAAATGGATATTATCTCTTTCCAGAACTACATTTCTCTCCATGATTAAGCTGTAAAACAGACCATAGGTACAACCCATAAAACCTAAGCTAAAATTTAGATCCCAAGGTTTAAAAGTTATGAAACATTCCTGCCTTAACAGTCTCTTTCTTATCAATTTTTTAGAAATAAGTATATCCATGTGGTGTTTTCAGAAATATATAAAGTTGATACTACCAATGATTATTTACTTCAAGGCAAAAAGGCACCCATTTAATAAAATTAGTTGGAGAAATTTCTTAAATGTAAAAGAAAGAGGACCTTTAAAACACAGTTTACTCATCTCTAAAGTTTATCATGGACAACTAACAGATAAATAATATCTGTTAATTAAAAAAAGCAACATAATAATGCAGCTTCTAAATGAGCAGATATTAAAGCCAATAGAAACCCTGGATGAGAAAAGATTCTTTATAACCGTTAAAATCTAATGTTTAAAAGCCTAGGAACCAAAACATTTTAGAAGTGTCAATAAAAAGACCATCTTAAAAGCAAGCATTTATTTAGGAGATTCCTATAGACAGATGGGGCAGCCAACAAAAATACCATCGCATGGAAGCCACATGGATAAGAGATGGAGCAGACGAAAGGCAACATCCCTCACAGGGACATGATTTGGACTCAGACCAGGCCAACAGCGATGGAAAATCATCACTGGATGGCCAGTTTCTTACCTCTGTCTTATGATGGGTGTGAGAAAGGTGTTTCAGGCCTGGACTTAATAGCTAATGTTTTTACCCCATTAGATGCTAACTGGTTAATCCAGAACAGGTAGGACAAATGTAGTTTCTTCTCATTTCACTTACCTAGACTGATGGTTAGAAAATAAACCAGAATCCAACCATCTGTTTTATTGGAGATAAAAAGTTAATGTCTAAAAATTACCACCATATACATTAGAATTAGTGTCTCGGTTGATCAATAAAAAAATTCTAAGTATTACAAGTGTATTTTTACAGGGAAAAGCCCTAATTCAAAGTTCAAATAATCTGCTTGTGATTCTTTATGAAAATAGTTCATCAAGAAAGAAAGATTAATCATTCACATCCTCTCTGCTGTCAGCACTTAGTAATAACTACTTCTGAAATTATTTGAGCTAATTAGCAATGTAGTAAGTTTATGACATTATCAGTTAAATTCTTCATAATACATACTTTTTAAAAGACGAGTATCTCACATCAGGACAGGATGTTTTCTCTTAATACTTAATATCTTCATGTTATATAAAGACAACAATCTAAAAGAATTTTACCTGAAGTAATAGAGGATGAAATCATTAAATGATACCTTAAATATTTTATAATGTGAGGCTTACCACAAAAATTTTATTTGAAAAACACACCGAATTCAATAGTTCTATCAAGTATTTTACAACTAGATGCCTCAAAGTAAGATGCAAACTTATTTCTAGATGCCCTCCCTCATACTATGACTACCAAAATGATTTTAGAAAGAAATGCTATCTCCAATTTTTACACTAATGTGAATTTTAAAGATTTACAAAACAAAAGATGTTTTTGGACAAATAACTAATCTTTTAGGAACACATTTATCCCAAATATAAAAGGCCGACCATTGACCTTTACCTGTTGCTATAAGTTTAAGGTATTACCTCTTTTAAAAGATCATTTGGTTTAAAAGATTTCTCTACACAAAGGCAAAGTACATTTCCACTTTGCCATAGTTCTTGAGAAATACTACAGAAGAGGTCAGGTTCGTATGTCATAATAGCTACAGCTATTGCCTTCAAAATCAAGCACGAATCAGTTCCAGCTCCACCTCATAAGGTTATGTGACCTTGAGTTTCAGTATTATCACTGGTAATTGAGATAAAAATAGTATCTTATGTATGGTGCAAAAATTACTTTCATAATGCTTAATGCCGGCACATAATAATGTGATTGATTAATTGTTCTACACTATTGTTTCTAGAAGTATGGCTGATTAGATCCCCTGAATTATGGTCTCAATGGAATCAATTACAATTCTAGGTAGAATATTATGTTTTCTTTTAAATGCCTTTTAGAACTGATGCGATAATTAGGAATCCACAAAGCCCTCAAACAAAATTAAAGCATTACCTGCTTATCCTGAAAGGTAAGATATAATAAATACGGCATTTTCCTGAGGGCTTCAGACCTGGGTATTCTAACTGATAAGTTTATGGAGTTAGAAACAGGAGTCAAAGTTCCTATTAGAGGCACTGTTCTCATTATGTGGGGAATTTACAATGAGATGCTCCAGATAGCTAGAAACTGTTTACTGGGGCTTTGTTCCTGGTTTTTTTCTTTTTGTTGTTGTTGTTCTTGTTGTTGAATCCCAAATCCTGCTTCCTTATAATATTGTAAACCCTCAATAGTAAATCTGAGAGTAATTTGGATTGGTAATGCCCTCAAGCACCTGGAATAAGAAAATGCAACTTTTGACATAACCCTCAAATAATTCCTACAGATAAAATTCCAATAAGTAACTTAAATAACCCCAAATCACACAACATTTACAAAATGAAAAGGGCGTTGTAAATAAAAATCCGCAGAAATAACAGCAGATGCAAAGTGACAAACATCAAGAAAAGGAGTTATCAGAAGTAAACTAAAGAATATATTCAACTTGTTTATAGAAACAAAAGAGAAAGTTGATCATATGACCTACAACTAAAAGGCTATAAAAATAAGCATGTCAATTGAAAAGGAACAAAATAAAAACCTCAAGAAATAAATACTATACTAACTAAAGTCAATAAAAGAATTAAATTCAGCAAGCAGTAGGAATAAATTGTGAACTGGAAGAGACATTGTCCAGAAAAGAAGTCTAGAGAGACTAGAAAACAAAGAGGTTAAGGGACATAAACAGAAAATGGCCACCAATATTTAATTGTTTCAGAAGGAAATGGTAGAGAAAATGAGAGATAGGCAATCACAGAAAGAAATGTTTTGAATGTTCTGGAATGTTAATAATCACTAATTCTCAGTTTTAATCTCAATAAATACTAAGAATGGTAAATATAATAAACCTGTAAGACGATACATAACCAAAAAACTGAAACAGATTTAAAAAAAAAGTATTTAAAGGAGAAAAAAATGCCCACAAAGGGAAGGAAATCATACTGATAGCTGACTTCACAACAATGGCAAGAAAAAAACAGATGTCTTGACTACTATCTTTAATGTGCTGGAATGAAATAACTATCAACCTCAAATTTTATACTCAGCAAATATCAACCAAGAATGAGCATGTATAAAGGTATTTTCAAGAAAATATGAGTTAAATTTTAAAAGCTATACTTAAGAAAGAAGGAGAATGATCCCAGATAGATACCTTAGATGAAATAAAGAATAATGGACAAAGACATTGATAAATATCTGAGTAAATATAAGCAGAGTGTAAGATAAGAATATCTAGTGTGTAAATGGGTAGGAACAGGCTCAAAATAAATCATAGCTCTTGTGTAATTGGGAAAGGAAATATAGGAATTAAAGCATTTTTACATTTCAAATTTAAGATGACCAGATTTAACAAAAATATGTATTTTTAATCATAGTTTACCTAAAAGTGAAATTTAAGTGTCCTATATTTTAACCGACAACTTTATTAATTGCTCTGAAAGAAAAATATATTGCTTATTTTTAAGTATGAAGTTTGTGAAATATTATAAAATGAGTTAATGTAGTTTATACACTTGCAAACTGAAAAGAAAAAAATAATTTCAATAAATGCACAAAAAGTCTATAAAATTCAGTATTTCTTAATGATAAATTTTTGAGAACACAAGCATTGTTTTAATCTGATTAATAACATTATGAAAATCTTTGATAAATATCTTGCTTTATAATGACATTATAAAATAATTTTCCTTAGAATCAGAAATTACACAACAATGGTTGCTATCACCACTTTTATTCAATATTGTGTTAGATGTTCTCATAAAAATAAGAGAAAAAACAACTAAAATTTTCACAATTGGTAAAGTAGAAAACCAGTCAGAATTCTCAGATTATATAATTGTCTACCTAAAAGATAAAATGATCCACAAGTGATTGTTAGTATTAAAAATGTTAAAAATCAAAATATGAATATTCTTAACTAAAAATATAGAATGCTGCTATATTTGTATATCAACATAAACTGAAAATGTTTTCTGAATGGTGTAATTTTTCTGTAACAATAAAAAGGGCAAGTACTTAGAGATAAATCTAAGAAAAAAACTGAACAAGCTTTGTGAAAAAAATCATTAATATTTAGAAAGGCAATAAATACAACATAAAGGCAGACTTATTCCACGAATATATAAATACTTATGCATGTGCACATGTATAAACACCCATGGGGCTGGTAATTTGGTAATAGAAAGGGAGCTTCTGATAAGTGAGGAAAAAAATGTAGTCTTCAATACTTAGTACTGGGCCAATTAGTCATCATATGTAGTCACAGAAAATAAAGTATAATGCTACTTTACTGCAAAAAGTTTAAATATTTATAACTGAAAAAGAAATGTATGAAACCATTAGAATAAAATACCTTCATGATCTTAGATCTACAAAAAGTACATATCATAAAGAAAATTTATGAATTTGACTATAATAAAATTTGAATATAACTCATTTGATGAAGAACTTCTCCATCAAAATTTAAAAATCAAGAAATAAACTAGAAGATATTAGCTACATAATATCAGCCACAAAAGCACATTATCTAAAAATACAAAAATTCTATGAATCAATATAAAGACAAACATTCAAATAGGAAAAAATAGGCTTAAAAATATAAAGAGTTTGACAGAGTAGAAAACAAAATTTTATAAACATATGAAAAAACGTTGAGCTTCATTTATAATAAAAAATATTAAAATTACAAATCCCTGTCTATATCCATAAAAGTCATAACATTCAAGAAGCTAGATGGTACTAAGTGTCAACTAGGATGTGCATTAACAAAGTTCTCTTCCACTGCCAATGTGAGGTCACATTGGAACAATTCCTTAGGATAGCTTAGCACTACCTGGTAAAGTGGAGTGTGTGCAAACCTTGTAACCCAGAAGCCCATGTCTATGCATAAAGTATCAAAAAACCCTTGCATATGTGTTTCCAGAAGCATTGCAAGAAACAAGGAACAGAGCACCAGTGATTAAGAGCATGAACTATTTAGCCAAGCTCTTGGTTGAAATCTCATCTCTGCTTAATTAATTTATTAACATTTTTATGCTTCAGTCTCCTCAACTATAAGTTGATAATAATAGTATATATACTTCTGCAATCTAATTTCATTTATGTGATTTGCTTTAAAAGGCAAAATTCTACATTGTTTAAGAAGACATATTTTTCTAAAATTAGAGGGGAAAAATGTAAAGATTAACACAATTCAGAATCTTAGAAGGGTGATGCCTTCTTGGAACCAGAGAGGGTGCTGGAAGCTGAGAGAATCATCCAGCAGTTTGTATGGTGCTAATAATGAGCTGTCCCTTAGCCTATGGGAAAATGAGATTTAGTCATCAAACTGTACATGCAACTCTTACATACATTTCATATAATATATACATATGTATATAAGCTTTTTTTACATGAAATTTCTACTAACTGGGGGATATAAATATGGCTTATTTGCTTTAATTTTTAAATTAATTGCTTTACTTATCACTTAACCTTATTAACAAGAAAATCATTTCCTCTGTCAAAGGAAATTACCTCTTTTACAAATTTTCCCAAACACAGGATTTTTTCTACCCATAAGTAGAAAAAATATACTTCTTCTAGATATAAGAGTCCTGGATATTAGGTGTCTATCATTTTCACCACCTTTCATAATTGAAGAGCATTGCTTAGAAGCTGATGCAAACCAGTTTCACTGAGGATGTGGATATAACCTGACCTAGACAGATAATTTATTTTATACACACATCTCTTATCAACTCAGTTTCTGAGATGAAGCAGTGAAAATAGAAAGGAAAGAGAAAGAAATGAAGAATGGAGTTATGGACCATAGAAAAACATTTACTACTTAAACATCAAATTGAGAATACCAAAACCACACCAGCCTCAAACAGATCTTACTCATCCTTAGTAGTAATAACCCCTAACACTGTACCTCCTGTAACAGAAAACAAGCCCTAGTGTAATCATTAAGGCTGAAGGCTTTCTTTTGAATTCCCTATTTTCCGCATGCAGAGCAATCAATGTGTTGCATCTGAAAGCGAGCTACCTGCACGGGGCTGCTGGGGATCTGTTCGTGATATACAGAGTGAGTTACTGGTTTGGAAGTTCCTAACAGAGTCGAAATAAAAATGAAAAAGAAAATTAGAGAATGGCATTTTTAAAATGCTTATTAGATGACATAAAAAATGTATGCTAATGTCTGTAACACAGAGATTTTGCCCGTAAATCCAGGGTAAAAAATGTTAAGCATGACTGCACAGAAATGATAAGGCACTGATTTATGTATAGACTAGGGAAGACAACAATTTTTTGGTTAGACTGTTCTATCACACATTATAAAATGGCTTTTCCTTTTTACTGTTGAGTTCAATAAATCTTCCTGTCTACTAATCTGTACATTGCTGGCTCAAGCTACAGACCACAATTTCCTCACTGAAATAGTCTACGGGAGAGGACCCTGGAATGAAACAAAATATTTTATCAAGCGCACAATTTTTCTGCCCCCCTGCAGACCCACTGCAAGAAGATTTTATTGTGTTTGCTTACTAAAATAAACAAGAGAAATTTCCATTAATGTTTAAAACAGGTGTACCCCCAGTGAAGAACAAGAGTCTTTTAAAATCCTAAAAATGTTTTGCATACCACACATTAGTCATTATTCTAGTCTGGACAAATATGAGAAGAAATGATAAGCAAATGTTAAAAATGTCTAGAAAAAAATTATTGTTATAGTGTCTAATTTATGGAGTTAAAACATAATGAATATTGACTAAAAACATTCTGTAAATCATGAAGCAGAAATTATAACCAAAGTATTCTAATGTCCTAAAGTTCTAAAGCCAATATTTGGTAGCTGGGAACTAGAGCAGCTACCAAAGTGAAGCCAGTAAGTACATCAGAATCAGAGTGTAGGGAGGAAGAAGAATGGGCTGCCCCCTGGAAAAGTGGCAGCAAAGAGAGCCAAGGAAGCTCTGAAGCCAAGTCCTCTAACAACCCAGTTTGGGGAATATTGACCCTTGGGACACACGTCGAGTGTGAACTATCTCTGGTGAATCCAAAACCCTTAAGATGCACAAAAATCCTACAGGGTTGACTTGAAATTTTTTCGTAGACAAAAATCATGTAAAACTTCATAAAGATTGCTACACAAGACAGTAAGCCTCTTTGAGTCAAATTTAGCAAAAACAAGAAATAACAAATTAATAATAAATTAATACCTGCAAGACTTGATGATTTTGAAATTGTCAGTCCCAGGATTCAAAAGAACTATGTATGACATGTTCAAAGAAACAAAATGGGAAATGGCAAAAAGGATAAATCAAAATATCAGATAAGTAGACAAAATTGGAAAAATATAAATTCTAGATATGAATTTGAAATTAATTCAATGAATGTTTAAAACAGCAGAAAGATACAGTGGACAAGACAATTGGTGAGCTACAAAGTACATACAAATAAGTTATCCAGACTCGAACAAGAGAGATAAAGAGAAAAATGTGAAAGAGGTTAGGAGACATGGGTGTGATCATTATCTTTTTATTTATTCCAGAAGGTAAACATTTTATTTCATTATAGTATATTGTTAAGTTTTTGTTAAGTTAAATATACATAGAAAACTTTAAGGATTAATACTTTAAGAACAGACTATATATCAAGGAAAGAGAGGAAATTATAAGAAGGAAAATATGTTAAAAAATCAGTCAGTCTGAAAAATAATAACATAGGATAAAAATAGAAAGTGGAAGAGATATGCACAAAAAGGTGGGATGGTAGAAATAAGTCCAAATATGTTAATAACCATGATAAATATAAATGGGATAATTTTGTGTTGACAGAGTTTAACAGAGGACATGTATTTAGCATGTTTATTATGTATCAATTGTAGTTACTTTTTTTTTTAACAGAGTCACTTTTTCACCCTCAGCAGAGTGCTGTGGGATCATAGGTTACAGCAACCTCAAACTCTCAGGCTCAAGCAGTTCTCTTGCCTCAGCCTCCAAGTAACTGGGACTACAGGTCCCCACCACAATGCCCAGCTATTTTTTTTTTTAAGAGATGGGGTCTTGCTCTAGCTCATGCTGGTCTCTTATCTCCTGAGCTCAGGTGATCTGCCCACCTCAGCCTCCCAGAGTGCTGCACTTACAGGCCTGAGCCACCATGCCCAGCAACTGTAGTTACTTTTAATATTGATGTTCGACACACACCCCCAGTTTCAACTAATGAAAGCCTCTTCAGGTTAAGTTTTGAGCTCTTAACATGACCATAGAAGTCCTTTGTTAACTTTCTTGCTCTTGATTAACTCTGATTTTCCAAAATGCTTTGGGTGCCAAAAGGATATGCAATGGTACATAAGGCCATAATCTGGGTCCCATGGATTTTCACTGCTAGAGAATTGATTATTGATTAAAGTCCCTTTCTATAGACAAACCAAAGTAATATGAAAAATATGAATTTTCTTTTTGTTAATTATAGTAGATTTTGGGGGGCACAAATGTTTTTGGCCACATGGATGAATTGCATCATGCTGAAGTCAGGATTTTTAGTATACTTCTCATCAGAACAGTGTACAGCATACTTGACAGGTAATTTTTTAGCCTCCCTACATCTTCCTTTGTTAATTTCTAATATTTATTACACCACTTTATGGACACTTATAGATACCCATCATTTAGCTCCTACTAATAAGTGAGAATATGTGTATTTCATTTCTCTGATATTTCACTTAGGAAATGCTCTCCAGTTCCATCCAAGTTGCTGCAAAAGACATTATTTCAATACTTTTTATGTTTGAATAGCACTTTATGATATATACACACACATATACACCACATTTTCTTTGCCTACTCTGCAGCTGATGCACACTTAGGTTGATTCCACACCTTTGTGAATTATGCTATAATAAACATATGAATGCATACGTCCTTGCAACATAATGACATCCTTTTCTTTGGGTAGATACCCAGTAGTTGGATTGCTGGATTTAAATGGTAGGTCTCCTTTCAAGTCTTTGAGGAATCTCCACATTGTTTTTCATAGAGTTTGTACTAATTTGTGTTCCCACCAACAAAGTATAATCATTCCCTTTTCACCTCATTCGTGCTAACATCTACTACTTTTTTTTTTTAATTTATAATGGCCTTTCTGACAAGAATTGTTTAATTTGCATTGTTTAATTTGCATTTCCTTGAGGCAATGTTGAGTATTTTTTTCATAAGTTTGCTGGCCATTCATATATCTTTTGATTAAAAAAAAATCTGGTCATTCATTTTATCACTTTTTGATGAGGTTGTTTTTGTCTTACTGACTTGTTTGAGTTCCTTGTACAATCTGGACATTAGTATTTTGTCAGATGTATAGTGTATAAATATTTTCTCCCATTCTATGGGCTATTTAATCTGTTGACCATTTCCTTTTTATGCATAAACTTTTTAGTTTAAGTCCCATTTAATTATTTTTGTTGCTGTATTTGGATTTGACATCTTAATCATAAATTCTTTTTATAGGCCAGTGTCTAAAGGTTTTCCCAAGTTTTCCTCTAGAATTTTTATAGTTTTTTCTAGAATTTGTATGGGGTAAGGTGCTCTCCTGCTCCAAAAGAATGCTCAGATGCACTGTGAGCTTGTGGCAAGAAGGCTGAGCCCCTTGACATGATTAGCAAGAGGTGTGCAGCTATAGGACACGTAAGCTACTCACATCTTCCTCTCTCGGCAATGACAGTGGTCTCTGTCCTTTGGAGGCACAAAAGTGCTCAGACTCCCAGTTTTCACCTTGGCCCAGCTGTAGCAGAAGTTGTGGAGACAATTCAACGCGCTTAGTGTAGGGCTGCCAAAAATGCTCCAGCGGGAGATGCAAGGCTGTGCCAAGCACTTGCCTCTAGTGAGGGCAGGCTCCTTGCAGAAGAGAAAGGCAGATTGGAGCTCAGGAAAAAAACTGCCACCCATGAACTCTCTCAGAGGAGGTGGTAGTTTTCATCCTTGGGGCAGAGGAAAGTGCTTGCTGCTGCTTTGTAGCAGAAAAAAATGGAAGCCCCAAGTTTTGTTGGAAGCCTGGGTGTGACAGTCACTCTGTCAGAGGCAGGGCAGGTGTTCCCAGGTGTGCTGGTTTAGTGATCCTCTGTGGAACACTCACTAGTTCCAAGAGGAATCAGCCAGCCTGGGTATGATAGGTGCTCTCTCAGAGGTGGAGCAGCTGCTCCAAGGTGCACTGATTAATGGTCTCCTGTGGAACACTCACCAGTCCAAAGGAAACACGGTCTTTGATCTGCAGCTGCCTCCTCGGCAGTGGGCAGCAGGGAGCTTTTCTACTGGCAGGGTTGCAGACAACTTGCGTCATGAGCCAGGGTCTTCTTGGTGCAGAAGAGTGTGTGTTCCACCCTCATCTTGGGGCAGCCCATCCCACAGGTCAGAACTCCAGGACACTACTACTCTCCTGTGTCTCCCTTTTCCTTTGTGGCTTTCATAGTCCAAATGGGTACTGGGAATGTTTGTGTGATATGCAGTGGCAGGAAGACAGAGGCTGTGACTCCCTGGCTGGAGAGAGGCGCCCGGCATGTGCACAGATGTTGCTGCCCCTGCATCTCAATTCAGGTCACTGGTAAGAGGAAGCAACCTCATGGGCCTCAGCACGGTGCTCTGTTCCCAGGAAGATCCCTCACCAATGGCAGTGCTGCCTGGATTTGTCAGGGCACAAGGGCTCTCCAACAGATCCGGAACTGGCAGACCAGACAGGTGTGGAGGGAGGAGAAGTAATCACACTCACATACCCTTTCCACTGAGCTGTGAATCCCTTGGGAATTGTTCTATGCAGAAATTTTGCTCCATTTTGTTCTGTACTACTTCCCAGGGAATCTTCAGTAAGAGTAAGTTCTAGCCCCTATCCCTCAGGGTTTCACCTGGGCTATGCTTTCTCACCTGAAACTGCTTCCTCTATTTGGGATGATCTGGTGACCAGTGTCTCTAGTTGGTCATCTTGCCTGCCTGCTAGAAAATACACATTTCTTAAAAGAGAATGAAGCACCAGGCCTAAGCGCCTATCAGTAATTTCTATTCAAATTTAAATTATTTTTCTCTTTTCCCTTACTTTGAAAAATTTTAGTGCCTAACTACATCAACATATTTGTTCTTTTATTCTACTAATGAGAGAATAACAATCAAATGACAACAAATAGTACAATTACTAAAAAAAGTTTAAATTTTTTTGGTGTATCATTTTATCCTTAGAGTATAACCTACCAGGAATCTATGGTAAATTTATTGCAATTTAAAAGCCTTAGAATAATTCCTATCCATATCGCTTATATTAAAATTTAGAATCAAAGATTCATCAGCTCATTTTGGTTTTGACTTTACTGTTTTTGTGTTTATTTTAATTTTTGATAAACTATGACATGGTTTCAAAGTCATATCCATAATAAATAGTATATTCATAGCACTTTAGCTTCTATTTACATGCTTTCCAGATATTGTTTACCTTTTTACAAATATTCTGACTTATTCATGCATTTTTAATATAAGCAAATATACATGTATACATATAATTAGATAAAAATAACAAGGGTTACACACATTCTTTCCATCTTATTACCTTACTCCATAATGGTAAATAGAAAATTTCCTCATTCTTTTAGAACTAAATTGAAGTCCATTATGCAAATATAATAGTTTTTTACATAGTCCCAAACCAAATATCTATAAAAGAGGACCGGATAAATAAATATCTCTAATTAATACTCCTATGCAAATAACTTTTTATATGTTTGCTAGAGTATCTTTGAGATAGATTCCAATCAGAGATTGCTGGGTCAAGAAATAAAGACATGCACTACTTTACTAGAAATTATAAAGCTTCTTTTCATAATAATTTTACTATTGTGTTTTTCCACTAGACACATAAGAGCACCTGTTTCCCCGTAGGCTTGATGAAAGAATATGCTGTCAAATTTAAACCTTTGCCAATCTGACAGAAATGGCATTTCATTGCAGTTTCAATTTGCATTTTACATGGGACAAATTTGAGAAACTTTCCATATGTTGAATGGTCATTTGAGTCTCTACAAACGGCTCATTTTACTCTATAGTTGTAATTTCACTCCCATTTTAGAACCTCTGTATTATATTAACTCTGTATTTCTGAAGTGAATTTAATATATTTTTTCTAGTTTATCATTTATCTTTGATTTTGTTTATGGTTCTTTCGCCATTCAAATTTTTAGTCTATTACATCAGTATTTCGGTACTGGTGCAGTGTTTTGATCAGAGTTAAAGTTTTCTCAACTCCCAGGTTACCAAGAAATGCATTTTCCTTGTATAAAATGTATGTGTACATTATATTTTTAAAATTTGTATTTGTAATTCATTTATAATTTCTCTTGAATTTTCATGTAAAAGTGAATACAATTTTAATCTTTTGTACATGTCTAGCTAGTTATCTCAACATCACATTTGTAAACCATTTTAGTGAGGTAGATTGACATGTAAAAATCTATACATATTTAATGTATCTATTAGGTCATTTCAAAAGTTTTGTTCGTTTTTATAAGTCTACTTTAAACTGTAATATCTCAGTAAATATTTATTCAATTTAATCGAAATAAGCGCCATTTGAATCAGTGCACTTTTGCCAATGTAACACAAGTCAATTAATTCTGTCGGCATAAAAATTGGGTGCTCGGGATTCGATGAAGTCAACGAAGGCCATTTTTGCTAGGTCCTGATTGGCAAAGGTTCTACTGAGTGAGAAAGTTATCGAAGTGCTTGAAAAGATGGTAGTTGGTTGGCGAGAGGTCTGGGGAGTATGGTGGGTGAGGCAGAACTTCGACACTCAATTCCTTAATTTTCGGACGGTGATTTGTGAGACGTGCGGCCGGGCGTTGTCGTGGAGCAGGATTGGACCTCTTCTGTTGACCAGTGCTGGCTGCTGCTGACGCAATTTTCGGTACATTTGGTAGATTTCCTCACACTAGGACTCTGCTGTGATGGTTTGGCCTGGTTGCAGAAAGTTATAGTGAATCACACCAGCCGCTGACCACCATACAGTAACCATGATCTTTTTTTGGTGGGGTTTCACCTTTGGGAAGTGCCTGGGTGGCTCATCGGTTTTCAACCACTGTTCTGAATGTTTCTTATTGTCGTAGAGAATCCACTCTTCATCACACATGACGATCCGATCCAAAAAAGGATCGTTTTGGTTGCGCAAAAGCAATGAAGAACAAACCTCGAAACACGACAATTTCTGCCGATCGTTTAAATCGTGGGGCACCCACTTTTCAAGCTTTTTGACCTTTCCAATACATTTTAAACCATCAAAAGCCACATGGGAGCTGACACCTAGTTCTTCCGCCATCCCACGCACCGTTTGTGATGGGTCAGTCTCCACCAGGGTCCTCAAATCCTCGTCCTGGATTACTCTAGATCGATCACTTCGGGGCTCATCTTCGAGGCTAAAATTTCCGGAACGAAATTTCGCAAACCAACATCGAACAGTGCGTTCATTAACACTATCATTGCCAAATGCCTGGTTAATTTTTCAGGCTGTTTTGGCAGCGCTTTGGTTCAATTTGAATTCGTAGAGAAAAATTGGCCGAAAATCTCTTAATGACATTATATAGTAATAGGCTGAAAAGAATAAAAAAAATAAATAAAAGTAGAAAAAAATGAACAGCATCAATGTATAGAGTACAAAATTCTCCATTGATCAGTACATACCACAACACAGTAGAATAAATATTTATTGAGATATGGAGCTACAAAAACACATGACATTAAAACGGACAAAACTTCTGAAACAACCTATAAGACAAAGCATGAAAAAGTCAAGAAGTAAATGAGTTGAGAAAAATAAAAAGACCAAAATGAAGGGTTATTAGGTAAACTGCAGCTGTTGAACCAAAATGTCAATGCAAGCTTCCTACAAGCTTATGTGAAAAAGGCAACATATTATTCTAATTAACTTACCACTGGAAAATAATTAGTTTATCAGGAAGGACTGAATATACACTGTGAAATATTTTTTCACATTAACTAATTCATTCATGTATTTAACAAAAGTTCATTGACAATATACTGCACACAAGGAATTAAACTTGTCACATAGGCAGAAAGAATAAGGAAGTGTAAGAAATATAATTTCCAGTGAAGACAAGAGTTACTGGAGATGAGAGAAGAATATCCAGAGCTACATGCCTCATCAGTTTTGTCTTGACGTACTGGTGTTTGTTATTAATGATATATATCTTCATGAGATTTGTATTACAAATTCTTAAAGGCTGCTTGATATGTGCTCCTTGATTATAAAGCTAATATTGATGATATACTGGTAATTATGAAGACAGCCTACTTAGTATGTCTTACCTGCTTTCTAAGTTTCTGTCCTCTCTGACACAATCGAAGCTCTGTGAAGTTTGGAGTTGCATATTTGTCCCTGTCCCATCCCTGGAGTATACAATGGCACCTTATTTCACAATAAGTGCTCTGTAAGTATTCCTTTAGATATTGATAAAATGATTGAATAAATGACTACAATCTTATAACTCTCAGATTTCAGCATTATACCTTTAGAGTTATAAATGGGGTTTTCTTTTAATAACATTGATTTCCTTAACACAGTTACTTGGATACTAATGTGCAGAAAGCTCTTGAAGGTTCTTTTCTATTGCCTGTTCAAATTTAAAATCTGGGTAGGTCATCAATATATCTGTTAGTGCAAATTCAAAAGGAGATTTGTGTATTTTCATAAGAAACTTTCCTTTATAAAAATCTTTTTTTCATTGCTTTGAACTTCAGATTGAATTTTACTTTGATTCCCTCACCCCATGGTCTCCAGATCTTTATAAATTATGTACATGTTTTAAGATGTTAGAGTAAAATGTA
This sequence comes from Loris lydekkerianus, assembly GCA_963574355.1. Classification (NCBI taxonomy): domain Eukaryota; kingdom Metazoa; phylum Chordata; class Mammalia; order Primates; family Lorisidae; genus Loris; species Loris lydekkerianus. The sequence continues at coordinate 42,222 of CAUYPK010118475.1, forward strand.
AAAGATATTATACCTCAGTATGTATTTGTAGTATTCAAACATTTTCTGAGCACAGGAGCTTTTTATCAAAATAACTTCTTTGGTAAACTTCTATATCTAAAACTTTAAGAGAGCATCTTTCCTGGAAAGGTCTAAGTGGAAGGTGGTGACATGTAATTCATTACTCTCTTCTCCTCCTCCTTCCCTCATACCATTTGGTAGCCTTTGATATGGAAATATGGCTTCTAAGAGTTAAAAAAAAAAAAAAAAAAAAAACACCTGTAGAAAGTTAAGATAGTATAGAGTGCTTTTCTAATGAGGTTTTATCGGTGTATCTACCATCATCATGTTAAAATCCCTCCCAAGAAAACACACCAGGTTCTAATTCAACTATTGCTGCATCTAGAGATATGTGGAAACCTAATTTCAGACTTTAAAAAGAAGCAGCATGACTCAGCACATCAAGCAATTAGATGGCAATTCAGGGACTCAGGGTTTTCAAGATGTACTTTTCTAACACATTTGACATTGGGAAAGTCACTGCTTCTCCTTACCTTGGCTTACTCATCAACAAAGCAGCACATGATTGTGCTGACTCACCTCATTCTCTCAGAGTATTGATCCACTAGCAAGGATAATGACTATTCTATTTAATTAACTACAACAAATTCTAAGTAATAGGTACAAGTAGTCATATTGGTAGGTAAATCATAATTTGAAGGAAGGTGATATGCTTCATGGTTTCATCTATATAATTTTGCAATAAAATGAAAATAAAAATAATTTTCAGGGGAGAGTATGAAGTAGCTTGAAATAGTTTTAATTTCACTGTCAATTGGAGAGAAGGCCAGTGATAGGGTTAGGGGCAGGAAGTGTGTGGGCAGCAGTTGTGACATGCCATAATTTTAACAAGGCATGTATGCCCTGATTTCAAGACCTGGAAAAGAAAGATGTTCTTAATCTGTTGAAAGTATGGAAGAAAAAAAAATCTTGTTAGTTTTGCCTCCTGGAAAGTGAGGCTAATAGAAAAATGCCTATCATTGTAAATCTGATGTTAGAATATTGATTTGACTACTGAAATATTGAACCCCCAGACTTTGTGGTTGAGAGTGCTTGACCCCAGCAGCAGCAAACTCAAGAACAACAAAAAACTAAAATAAATAAATAAATAATTAATAAGACTTGGTAACTAAAATGGCCAATTTTTCCCTCTTATTTAAGATAATAACATTATATTCCCTTGGTAACAGTTCAGTGCTTTGCTCTTAGTTGGGTGTTGAAGAATCTTAGGTTAATAGCTGAAATTTTTGGAGAAGAACTTGAACTTCATGGAAGGTCACTTTAGTTCAGAAGGTTTTCTTACATTTCAATCACTTTACATTTTTATCAATTCTCCCCCAGAGTAGTTCAAACCATTTTAGCAATGATCTTGTTAGATGAAGTGAGTCAACCATCTTTAGGAAATTCATAAAATTGGAGGCCACTAGGGCACCATTTGCTCACCTGAATTCCTCAGGCTCAAGGAATTAATATGCTTACTAAAGTACTCACAAAATAGTTTATTCACCTAGAAGAATATCTCCTTCAAACCCATTAATTCCTTTAACATGCCTGCAAAGCAACATACCTTAAAATGACTTGAATCCTGATCCATTGGATAAATTACAAATTATTCAAGGTGACATTTTATTAAAGTAAGAGTCTTATCGAAGACTCAGCCTATTTCAACTTTAGGATATACGTTGACTGTTATGTTCAAAGATGAGGTAGAAAAGATGATTACAAGCAAGTGGGAAAGATCTTTAACCTTGGACCAGTAGGTTATTTTCCTTTTTCATAAAATGGAGAAAATAATATGTGCCTCACAAGTTACTAATAGAATAACAAACAATGCAGGTGCTAGCTAATGTTAGATAGTTCTGAACTTTAAAATCTACACAGATTTTTATTCAGTATGATCATGGTCAAGTTACTTAACTCACCTAAGCATGAGTTTCCCTGTCTTTAAGATTAATTATTACATTACATAGCTGAAATGGTTTTGTGAATCTGATGTTTTAATACACAAAGTATTTAACTGTGTCTGGCACACAGGCACACATGGGAAGTTACCTAATCATACATACAGACAATTACACATAGATGTGTACAGATATATAAAATGCATAGAGGGTGGCCATAAAGTTCATGTGCAATTTAAAATAGTCTCCAATTTTAAATTTCACACAATCTTTATGGACACCCTGTGTGTGTGTATGTGTGTGTGTATACATGCACATTTATGTTATATACACACACATATAAACATTTATATAAACATATATATATATATACACACGCATATAAACATTTATTAAAATCTGTGCATCATGATGAACTACTATTTTTCCTTTTGCCCTGGAAGTATGAACAAACTATCAATAGCAATTACATGAATATACTTATAAAAAATACATTGAAAAATAAAAATGTTATACAAATGAACATTAATAATATGGACAAAAGAGCTGTGTTATTTAAAGGCCACCAGTTAATTCAGTTACATATTTCAGTTGCTCCTAAAGCCTTATGAAGCAGTAAAGAAAGCAAAGATCACCTGCCATTTCTCTACTAAGGTTCACCACATTTGAATCTTTTACAAGGTAAGATGATTACAATAAGAATGAGTTCCATTATGGCAAATAGACCCTAAACTACCGACCAACAAGCTCTAATTTCCCAGCTCCAGGAGTCTACACCTTTGTCTAATCTCCACTTCTGCACAGGAGAACTGTAACTTCTAGTCATACAATATGGCAAAAGTGAGGGGATCTTGTAGATATAGTTAAGTTCCTAAATCAGTTGACTTTGAATTAATCAAAAGGGGGAGTATTTTAGTAGGTACGAATCAATCAGTTGGAACTCTCCTAAGTGGGACTGAGCTCCTGCTGAAGTCACAGATTCTCTTTCCATAGCTAGGTTTAGAGAAGTGACCTGTCACACTGTGAGGGCCCAAGGAGAGGACCATACAAGGAACTGCAGGGACCCTCTAGCAGCTAAAAGCAGTTCAGCCAACAGAGAGGAAAAAATAAAACAACAAAAGGGGACACTTAGTCCTCCAACCATAAGGTGATAAATCTCACCAACAGGTGAAGAGGTTAGAAACATATCTTTCCCCAGTTGAGCCTCTGATGAGACTGAAACCCCATCTAACACCTGGATTGCAGCATGACAGGGTCCTGAAGCAGAGGACTAAGATAAAGTGCATCTAGACTTCCACACTACAGAAATGCTGAGATAATATATATGTGTGTTGCTTTAAGACATTAAGCTTGTGGTTTTTTATCATACAATATAGAAAAAAATACATTCATCTTGAGAAAAATATTTGGAATTCTGAGTATAAAAATAGAAAATAATACAATAACAAATGATGGTATTCTTTTTTGTATTCTGAACATTTGCTCCCTGTTGGAGGTGTGAGTTTTCATAGTGTAAGACAGGGGTAAACTGGAATGGGAATCATCTCTCTGAAAATCCCCTGGGTGAATAAATTGTCCACTTGAGTTAAGGGTCGATAGAATAGGCAAGTGTTTCCTAAGTATTGTACTTACTGACTACCTCATCTGATACATTTTCCACTAATCTGGGGAAAGTATATTTTACTGGTAGGTTTGGTTTTGGAGGAAAATTTTTTTTTAATTTCCCTCTCCATAACAAAAGAGGGAAGAAAGAATTTTTAGATATTTTTAAAAAGATATATTAGGAATTATATTTCAGGGACATGACTATAAAAGAAAAATAAGAGGTCTGTAAACATTATGTATTGGTTCTTTGGAGTGAGGAAAAGAATAGAAAGTGCTTTGAGCATATCATATTATTGTGCAGCCTAATAGAAATGCATTGGGAGCTGGTCTTAATAAGAAGAAGTAAAATGATTTCCCATAGATCTGTGGGAAAGACTAAAGGGGCATAAAGAGAGGGTTAGGTGAATCTGGGTCCTTAACAGCTACAGCATCACATTGGACCACCTTTAAATCTGTAGATCATAGGGAATATGACTGCTTGTCTTGCAGTTGATATGTGGGAAATGTAACTCTTTATATAAAGTATAGACACATAATATATTAGAGCTGAAAGAGTTTTAGGGTCGTTGATTATAATTCTTTCTTTTGCTTGTGAGAAAATTAAGGCCAAGAGCTGGTAAATGATTTTTCTATTATTATTCAATGAGTTATCATTAGAGATGGGAACAGACAAAAGAACTCCAAATCCTTGATTGAGTATTCTTTCCATGGGCCATTGGTCCAAGCGTATTAAACAGATATAAAATGGTAAACAGGTATGGAAAGATAGTTAATATATAAAAAAATATGTATATCAATTATATGCATGTATACCAAACCCAAGATATGCATTAAATGTGATTTAGTTCAATATTCTGGTGTTATAGATTTGAAAAACTGAGTGCCTTAAAGGTTACATGACACAGCTTTTGTTCCCAAACTTACAAAAGAAAATATTTTGCAGAATGAGTCAGACATAATTTGGGGGGCTTCTATTTCATTTTTCCATCCTATTGCTTTCTAGTATTTATTGCCATTCAGAGATTCACAGGAATTCATTCAAGCTGACTCATCTGCATGCTTCTGATTTCTCCTGCTTCACTTGGGCAAAAATTCCATGATACTTATTGTACCATCCTTCAGCCTATCGACCTCCTTTCCTCACCTTACAAATCAGAACATACCTACTTAATCCCATCCTTGTCTTTCTGAGCCTTTTGTCAAGTCATTGCTTCCTAATTTCCCATAAAGTCATTCTAAAATATTAAAGGATTATCATTACCCCTGTCAGAGAAAGAGTCATGTGTCACAGGATGGCATTTTAGGCAATGAGGGAGTGCCAATATAATAGTGGCCTCATAAGATTATAGTATCATATTTTCATTATACATTTTCTACATGTAGATAGGTTTAGATTCACAAATACTTCCTAATGTGTTATAATTACCTGCATTATTCAGTACAGTAACACACTGTACAGGTTGGGAGAAATGTATAGCCTAGGTCTGTAATAGTCTAGTGTAGTGGGCTATACCATCTAGGTTACTATAACTACACTCTATAATGTTCAAACAAGTGTAAAATTGCCTAAGGATGTATTACTCAGAATGTTTCCCTGTCCTTAAGCAATGCATGACTATAAATCTTAAAAAAAATTATGGACATGTCATGTCTCAATCTCCTAAAATAATCTTTAACATTAGAAATTTCACATTGATGGGAATGTGTTTCTGGAGAAAGTATTAGAAGCTTTTGGACAATACCACAAAACCACTTAGAAAATTACATAGATCTGGTTGCGAAGAAGTTCTTTCAAAAGAAAGAAAAAAGCAGAAATACACTGAGTAGATGGCAATACAATCCTTTATAAAAAAAAAAAAAAAAATCAAACACTTTGTATATGTCATAGGTGCAGATACTTTTTTGGAGCTTACCACTTTCAATATAGAAGCTGAGCTAAACCTAAAGTGTCTAGCTGAAAATGAAAAATCCTAGGTACATGTTGTTTAAACTGTTTTATTGGTCCCCTACTATTTTTAATGATAGTTTTTCCTTACCTGAACAACCCAGAGGTTGAGCAAATGCAACCCAAGTCCTGTGGTTCTTTTAAAACTCAGCTCAGATTCTCACCTCTCTTCCTGCTTCCTCCCACCCCCTACTCAGTTGCCATGTTCAACAACACTTCAAAGGTGTGGCTGGCTTCGTTTCTGGGCTTGAATTCTGTTTAAAGAAGAAGCTAAATTGGAATCAGTTTATCACCCTTGGCTAGAATTTTTGACAAAATTTTAAACCAGAGAGGACCCCCCAGCCACATCTAAAGTGATACCAAGTATATCAGCTGGATAATTGATCTTCAAAGGAAACCATAGCCCTGGATAAAGCTCACCGTCACTGCTAGCAATGCATCTTGAGCCTTCAGACACATAGTTCCATGGATACACAGGGCATTTTCAGTATTATTTTTCCTTAACAAAGAAGAAATTAGTAAAGTGTATTTTTATACTTTTTTACATAATGATGTTTTTATTAAAATTAAAGCAAATGGAGAGAGATCAATTCTGGAAAATATGCAAGCACATAAGAATCCTAAAATTAACCATCTCCTTTGTATTTGAAGTCAGGTCAGCAGAGTTAGAACTGAGAGCATAAACATCAACCATCAAATAATCTTATGGGTAGGGAAAGCACAAACTATCACAACGCTCTTTCACTTAAAATTGATTGTGATGTAAGGGATGCAGTCTGTTGAAAACAGAACCATTGTTTGAAAAAGAAATCCTTTTCTGTATCTTATTTTTATATCTGGTTTCAAGATGTTTTTGTGTATATGCTACATTTGGTAATACCTTTATATGCCTTGTAATCAATGACTTGAATACAGTTTTTTTCCCCCACTTCTGGAAGGATCATGCTATGCTTTCAAGGTCTTTTCACTTGAAATGAATGTTGAATGATAGGTATTCTCTGTAAGGCAGGAATGGAATGTGGTCAGCAAAGATGGTAGCATGAACAAAGGCAAAGTGGGATGAAGTAGCATGGTGCATTTGTGGAGTGGCATACATGTCAGAATGGCTGGTGTGTAGGATAAAGGCAGAGGTAACACACAAAAGATGAGGCTGTGGATCAGGGAGAAGGATCTTATTACTTAAGATAGGTTGGCTGAGGGTGGGGAGTGAGAGCAGCATATAGAAAAGAGACATCTAAGGTCTGTGAGGGAAGTTTGGGAGTGCAAAAGGCCAGAAGGAAATGTTGTTAGAGAATACCAAAGCCAGAAAAGAATTGAACAATGTTGAAGAGATGATCAAAGGACATAATTGTATGAGGGACAGGGATTTGGTATTTAACGATATAAGAAAGTAAACCGAGAGTGAAATATTGGATGGGCACCATTTGCCATTTTAAAAAATTACATCTGAACTCATGAAACATGTAACTGGGTGCTCTGTGTATTTGGAGCCTGACATGTGGAAAATGGGAAAGTTCCTCAAGTACGCACCTGCTAGACAGATGGAGACTCACCACCTGTACCTCTGTACCTGAGGGACCTTGGGAAGTTACTTTACCTCTCCATGAATTAGCTTTTATATGTTTAAAATGAATAATACTGCTACTTATGCCATAGAGTATTGTGAGTTTTAAATTAAACTCATGTAAAACATCTGGCACAATTTATGGCACGTTAGATACAAAATAAATGTTAATTTTTGTTCCTGTACTAAAGCTGCTTCAGATGTGTTTGCAATATGCAGAATTTTAAAAGAAAGGGTTTTATGCTAAAATAACATTCACTATATAAATGACACAGAGAAAAAGGAGCCAGGGCCTACATTAAGGGTAAAGCCAATTATGGGTGAACAGAAGAGAATTTTGCAGCATTGTTTCAAAAGATGAGTGAGATAGACATGAGCAAAGAAGCAGTTTCTTTAATAATAAGGACCCAGGGTCTTTCTAGACACGTACATAAAAGATGTTTTTGTTCATTTAGCCTCCTACCTATGTGATGCGTTGCTATGAGATAAAATATTTCCGCTTTCCCCGCATTATAAACAATTTCAACCATCAAGATATTGCACTGAGATGCTTTGTAATACATCGGACGTGGCTTAATCTGTTGCTGGTTTATTTCCATGTACTTCAAATAAATTTAGCCTTTGTTATTTGTGTTCCTACTATTGGCCAAATGCTATGTACAGTGTTGTGGGCAAAGGATACAAGCACATACAATGTATCTCAATGGCTCAAAGATCTAATATTTTATAATAGTGTCCTATGCATGCTCCTGTGGATTGTTCTCATCACGGACCCATACACACAGCAACTACACTCCACTGTGGATTACGGAAGGGCGAAGGTGAAGTTGGACGAAATGTCCCGCTACTTTATATCACTTTGCTAAACCAGTCCAGGTTCTTTTCTATTGGAAATTTATCTTGTCTGAAAATATATATGAATGTCAGAAATAAGTTATGATGTTGACTTCAAGAATCAATTACTTATTTTCTGTGTAAGAAATTAGATTACTAGGCCTCAAACAGCCTGGTATCAACGAAACCTTGTGCCAGCACTATAATATTTCAAAGGCAGGCATTATTTCTTGCTCTACTTTCTCAAGATCAGGGCTAGACTTCCCAAGGCAGCTTGCAAATTTTGCTCACTAACCCTTCAAGGCTAATAGGTAGAACAATACACCCCCCTCTTCCCTTTAAATGTGTGTTTCTCCGCCTGGCAAATATCCTTGATTTCTTACTTTTGCTTTTTCGTTTCTTACATCCAAATCAATACCTACTGATGCTAATGTCCTAAATATTTCTTGTGTCTACCTGCCTTGGATCTGTACTCTCTCTGACCCATGTCAGATGGTTATTTATCATCCAAACCAACTTTTCCTCCCTCTTCCTATCCTGCTCTATTGGCAAAATGATCATTCAAAGAAGAGACTATCACGAGCTCATTTGCTGAAAGGTTCCAGTGGAGTCTTACTATTTACATTTATAAGAAGAAATCCAAGTGTCTTTCTTAGCGAAAACCCTCTTCTATAAAGTGACCCCTTCTACATCTCTGGTTTTTCTTGATGGCACATCTGCTTCATACTTTAATACTGAAAAACTGCATGCCCTAAACCATTTCACACACCCTATCTGTGCTCACTCTGAAAATTCTGCTTGAAATACCCTCTATCTCCTACTTTTTTACCTGACTACCTCCAACTCATATTTTAAGAATAAGTTCATGTGTCATTCCTCCCAGGAAGTATTCTCTGATAACCTTCCTACAGTCAGGGTCAAATTCTATCCCTCTAAGCCCGAGTAAGTCTGTGTATCCTTTTATAACAATACTTATTAGTGAAGTTGCCTTTGTAAACTCTGAGCTCTTTTATGTAAAAAACCACATACTTCCTTAGTCTGCGTGTCATCATTTTCTATTGTGCACAAAACACAATCATCACTAAATATGTTGTAAATGACACAAATTTTGCATTCTTTATCAAAATATGTACACTATAGCCACTGTTGTTGCCATTTTCTGTCACTCTTCTCCAATCTTACTAAATAAAATACACAACTCTAATAACCCTGGTACATGTGATATTTTGTGAGACTTGGTGTTAGCTTTCCCAACTACTCAGATTTGATCATTTATAAATATTCTGTGTTTTCTAATTACTTTTATAATTTATTTGAGAACTTAATTCCATAGTTATCAGATTTTTTATATCCTGTTAAAGAGACAACACAAACCCTTAAGAACCTAAGTTCATTACTGTCTTAATTACAAAACTCTATGCATTTTACTGACTCCTTCAAATGATCTTCACTATATAAAAAATGTAAAACTTGGAGCAGTGCCTGTGGATCAAAGGATTAGGGCGCTGGCCTCATATGCCAGAGGTGGCAGGTTCAAACCCAGCCCCGGCCAAAAACTGCAAAAAAAAAAAAAATAAGTAAAAGTTGCTTTTGTAATAATTGCCCTACTGTGGTCTTGCTAAATTTATCTTCCCTACTCTGGCATCTAAAGGCTACAATCTTTGTTCCAAAATTATCAGGAACTTGATGCTAGATGTCATGCTGCTAATAGACTCCTCTTGACATTGTTGTGGAATATGAGTTCAATGTGTGCAAACGTGGGTGAATAAAGGCACAGTGGAAAACTTTTTAAATTTACAACATGAATCAGTGTTCTAAGCTCAGTGTACCCTGTGCTAATTATTTCTTAAATCCCTAGCAGACCTTTTCTGGAGTATAGGCAAATAGGAAGCACCAATAAATATTAACTAATAGGTTTTAGTTTTTGTACATGATGATTTTTGTTTATCTAATTGTAAAATAAACTTCACTTAAAATGCAATAAGCTGGCTCCTCCAAAAACTTAATAAAAATATATTAAGGTAACTGATACTTGTGGATAGATCTCATGAGGCATTTCTTAAATGAAGGAATAAATAAGTGAATTTGAAATTTAAGAGTGAGCAGAGAGAGGAACATGTGCAAGAACTATCACCACACTGCTACCGACCGCATAGAATGAAGACATGTTTAAAAGCATTTCTGTTTTACCAATAATTCCTCTAGGAAAAAAAAAACCTAATAATATTATATTATGACTTTTGTAATTTAGGTGATTTGAATTTTTCTATTTACTATTTTCACATCAAGAGGAATTGCCCTGTCGTGTAAAATGGCAATAGAAACCAGAGTGGTATTTACACACCAACTTTGTCAGCAACAAATGTCAAGGTTTTTGATCAGAGTGGATGCAACCTTGTTGGAGACCCACAATGAAAAATAGAATTTTTTCTTGTTTCTTGTTTTGTTTTATTTTGAGACAGAGTCTCACTCTGTTGCCAAGGCTAGAGTATCTTTGCATCAGCCTAGCTCACAACAACCTCAAACTCCTGGGTTCAGGTGATCCTCCTGCCTCAGCCTCCTGAGTAGCTGAGACTACAGGCATCTGCCACAATGTTCAGCTAATTTTTCTGGTTTTAGTAGAGACAGGATCAGGCTGGTCTTGAACTTCGGAGCTGAAGGGAGCCTCCCATCGTGGCCTCCCAGAGTAGAGTGCTAGGATTACACACGTGAACAACTGTGTCTGGTCAAAAATAATTTTCAAAATTATTGCATAGCAGAGAAAGTAGAGCTTAAAATGTACTTGGTATTTAAATTTACAGGGAGACAATGATATTACCCCCAACTCCATGGCTTTCATCTACAGAACTAATTATAATTCACTGAGAAAAATAATAACTCCCAAACTTATAACAACACACATTTTCAACAATGACCTCTGAGAAGAAAGGGGGACAGTGAAGTAAACGCAAGTGATTTAAAAGGTTCAAAGGAAAATTAAGATTGAAGAAAGTTAAGAGTTTTAGCTGGCTTATACATTGGAAGAACAAATATGCTCCCAAGAAACAAAATAATTCATATAGAATTCTGAGAGATGGATGAAACAAAATAAATGGTCCCCACACTGATGACAAAGGCAGCTATTAGGTGGCTTGCTCAGTTGAAGCTCTGATTTGAGATTTAGCATGCCTGGTCCCACTGCTGCACAGTTATGGGACACTAACATTCCTCTGGCTCACATTCATCCACAGGAGGATGGGAAGACTCAAAAGACTATACCTTCCCCCTGTATTATTTATAATAACTTACCATACATTTCAATTGGCAGGGTTATGTATCTGGATACAAGCAAAGGACCTGAAACCCCCAAAGGACACAGAACACCAAACATAATACAAGTTGGAATGTATCAGGTTGGCTTTTATGTGGATTGACATATATAATTGATCCTTGAATAATACAGGTTTGAAATATGCAGGTCCATTTACAGGAGGACTTTTTTCAATCAAATGCAGATGAAAAGTATGGTACTGGTGGGATGTGAAACCCAAGTGCATGGAAGGCTGACTTTTCATAAGTTCCATGTGGGACTTAAGTATGCATTGATTTTGGCATATATGGGAGTCCTGGAAACAAAACCCGTATATACTAAGAAACACTGTATGAATAAACAAAATTTATGCTAATCTAAAATTTTCATGTCCACAGGGTTCAGATACATGCATTGTGTTCTTGATAATCTTTACTAAACTATAGATTCATTGCAGAAAAGTTATCTTTTCTATTTAAAAAGTAGAAAATACTAACCCCTTATAACCCACAATTTAGCTATAAACTGTTATTAATTTTTTTAAAAGTTTTTGAAATACAGCATATAAATGAAAAAAAAAATATGAAATAGAGAGGAATTCCATTACACTGCAGCCCTACACTAGGATATGCCTGACAACTAAACTTCTCCCTGTGGACAGGACTTTGTGTAGCGTATTTATATATTTATTTTGCCACAGAGGTCAGATGACCAGAAGTGTAGGTTTATACTGATTTGTGGGATGAAGTTAATGGTTCAGCTGAGTGGTCAGAGACTTGGAAATAACACAGTTGGATAATTGGTGACAAGGATAGATCTCTGAAAGGTCACAGAACGTAAAGATCTTTATGTCATATGTAAACTTAACAAAAAAAGTCATCTACAGAGGAGAATTCTAAGAATCAGGATTATCCATTCTATGGGGATCAATCCTTTCTTCCTCAGCCACTGCTATCTTTTATCATTGGCTCATGAAAATGTGGCCATGTTGGGGGGAGGTGAAGTTATGCATATTCTCAGCAATGTAGACTTCCACTTATCAACACCTGTCTGGCTTACTCTGTGTCCTATCTTCCAAGAGCAAAGACCAACAAAAGGCTTTTAAAACTGCATTGTCTCCCATGGGTATCAGACATCTCCCCCTGGCCCGTTGATTCACCTGTACTATTCCTATAATGGAAGGGGAAGTTCTTTGATATTGGACTAGACATATGTGATAAGTGTAGAGTTGTCTCCCCAATATGTATCCCACTCATAGATTTACAGAATGTCTTATATAATTGTAGTTTTCCCCAGAAATAGCAATTGTGACTAAAATCATAATTTATAGAAAATGAAGATCAAATGTGGCCACTGAGTTACACTTATGGTTTCATTGACTTCAGTATGATCCCCATCACCTAGAAGCAACTGAATGAATAGAACAGTGAAATTGTGTGTGGATACTCAGCTACAACACCAACTAGGTGACAATACCTTCCATGGCTTGGACAATGTCCCCAGGGTGTAGCATATGCTCTAAATCAGATCCAATTATAGTGCTGTTTCTCTCATAATCAGTACTTATGGAGCTGAAAAGTAAATAAATATATCCTCTCATCACTATCTCTTGTAATCCACTACAAATATTTTTGCTTCTGTCCCTGTGACTTTAAACTTTGTTGGTTTAGGGACCCTGCTCTCAAAAAGAAAAATATTTCCACCAGGGAATACACAATGATTTCATTGAATGGAAATTGAGCCTTTTAGTGGCAATTCAATTCATTAGGGCCTACAATTCTGATTAATGAAAAATAACATTTGTTGGCACTTTACTACAGTCCCAGACAATTTAAGGTCCTTAGAGCATATTATTTCTATTTACCTTTTTCTGAATTTATCCTATGATTGCAATATATTTTATTATCTATATATTTTAAACTCAAAATGAAATTTTATTTTATACTTGTGATATATTTATACTTTCTAAAGTATTTTAACTCCACTTATTTTAAATTTTTAATTCAGCTAATATTTTCATGTTTCCAAATTTTCTGATAGTTTCCTTAATGCATCATTAATGCTAGACAAGTAATGAAAAATTTTTAATTTTTGTTTGGCTTTTTATGTCCTATTTTACTTTTATTATTGAATATACTTTCACAGAAAATAGAATGCAGTGTTGTTATTTTTTTTCTTTCAGTGCTTTGAGGATATACACCATCAGCTTTTGGCTTTATAGTTCTTGTTGAGAAGTTAGCTTTAGTCTAAATATCGGTTTTTGGAGATTATCTATCTTTCTTTTGGTCTACTTTTAACATGTTGTTGTACGTTTTTAACTGTTTATTTTGAAATAATTATAGAATCACATTAAATTGTAAAAGATAATACAGAGTGATTCTGGGGCTGGCGCCTGTGGCTCAAAGAGTAGGGCGCTGGCCCTATATGTCCGGGGTGGTGGGTTCAAGCCCAGCCCTGGCCAAAACTGAAAAAAAAAAAAAAAAAAACAGAGTGGTTCTACCTACCTATATAGCCTTTATCTAGTTTTCTCCAATGGTTATATCTTATGTGATTATTGTATAATACTAAAATCATGTTATTATTTTCTTTTTTAAAGTTTCAAATTGAAACAGTATATTTATGTAAATTTCATAAAATATTACAAGCTTCCCAACTATTAACAAGCCTTAACGAGCTTCCCAAGTATTAACATATTACTAATTCATAATATAATTATCAAATCCAAACTAGTAATATTGATACTTTATTAATTAATGAAAGATCACATTTAGAGTATAGTACATACCCATTGATGTCCTGGGTCTGGGCCATTTATGTAACGCTACACACACTGGCCTTTGATCTGGAACAGTTCTTGTCTTTATTATTTGTTAACAAGTTGAACATATTTAAAGAGTATGGGACAGTTTGTCAAATTTCTCTCCATTTTTCTTGTGTCTAATGTTTTTCTATACTTTTGTTCAAGTTATTAATTGTGGGCAATAATACAACAGAAGTGGCACTGTGTCTTTTACATATCAGAGGCACTTTATGTCTATTATTTCTTTTTCTCAGTAAGTTTAATTTTGATTACTTGCTTAAGTAATGTGATGTGTGTCATATTTTCTAACTGTTACTATTTTATCCCATGGAATTAATAAATATATGTGAAAATATCTTAAAATTATGCACATGCCTTTTTATCATAATTTTGCCCACTAATTTTAGCATTCATTGACGATTCTTGCTTGCAAGTAGTTTTACTATGACAAATGGCATTTTTTCTTATTTCAATTGTTTCTATTTTATTTATGAATTCCAATCCATCTGTTAAGATGAAGTTATACCTCTTTTTCACTTACTGATTATCATGAAGACATATTTATCTTATTCTATGAGTTTAAACCATACTATAAAAATTAAAGTTTAAGTCTAAACCATACTTAAAAATTGTGCTCAAGTTGTCCCATGATTGTCATTTGGGAGCTTTTCCTTATGAGCTTTTGAATTCCTTCAACATCTTTTAATCAATTTTCAGCACTTCCTCTATTTCTGGTACCAAAGTAATTTTCAAATACATATTACATTTTTCCTATTCATCGCTAGAATCAGCCATTTTTCAAGGAATCCTTTTCATTTTATTAAAGAAGCATACAGAAATCAATAGTTAGACACTAGGCATGCTCATGGCTACTGTGATGCTATAAAAGAGCTAGGGAATATATACACATACATATCTTTATCTGTGTCTATTTAAAACCATGCTTTGTATGATACCTATGATTCTACTCTTATACTAGAGGGTTAGATCTCTCTTTCACACTTTCTTAATAAGAAACTAGTTCTCTTCTTTAAAAATAAGAAAATCGACTCTCAGCCACAAATATTAATATAGATATATGATATTTACGAAAACAATTACAATTTTTACCAAAATATTTATTCAATTATAGAACACACTAATATAAGTTAGAATTGCTAACCTATATTCTTATGATAAATAGACTAATATAGTACAATGTTTTTGTGTTATCTTTGTCAATAGCTGTAAAATATATTGCCTAAATACTGATTGCTGGAGATATTTATGCTAATATAGGGGCAGTTTTATTTCTAATATATTAAATTTATTGCTACTGTTTGCATTCATTTTTGTTACTGCTACATTCTGGTTATTTTAATTATATATTAAAATCTATTGGTAGAATTTTGGTTGCCTGGGTTCATATTTCCTAATATTTCCTCCCAAAACAATACCAAACAACAAAAACAATTGAAGACAGAGTATGTTAAACTAAAAATGACTGTCAGTTTTTAAAAAAGAAGAAAGAAAAAGAAAAATGTTTTCTTTGCTGCTACATAGTTTTCATACAACTGCAATAATGACCCTTTTATTGCATGTCACATTCTATCACTCTGTATCCCAAATGCATCAGTCACTCTACATCACACTAAGAATGGTACCACAACCTTTACTGTGGTCACAAAAGTGGTACATAATCTGATTTTTTACTCTCATTCCAACCTCATTGACTATTCTTTACTTCTTTATCACTTAGCTCTGACTACCTTGTCTTCCTTTTTCCTCTTACAAACACAAAATACTGATCTTCCTCGGAGTCTTTGTTCTAGCTTGTCTATCTCTACAGAATTCTTTTATAATGTGTATTCATTACATCTTCTTCCTTCATGTCATACAGTTAGTTCTATTTTTAAATTTCACTTCCACAGAGAGTTCTATTAACCCTATGCCTGAAAGTGAACACTTTCTACATTCTAATTTATTGTTCTGCTTTATACAGTTTTCTTTTTAACAAGTTTTCAGTCAATAACAGATGAGAATTTATGTATATATTCCACAGCTTCCTCACAACTTGGTAAGGGGCAAGATAACTCTAAGAAATACATTTTACACTTGTTCCCAAAGTGTTTCTGAAGGAATTTATCTCCATCACTCACAGCTTGATAACATTTTTTGACTATCTTTCCTTCACTTCTCTACTCCTTTGCTGGTGCGTCTTTCAATGTCTAAATGAACTACTAATATTTGAAGCCTAGTTGATGACCTAGGTGACCTAAAACCAAGGTAAATGTAACATAGAAAATTTGAGAAAATCCACAAAATGGTGACTCTTTCAAAAAGATTAATAAACCAATGCAAGACTTGAAAAACTGATTTAAAAAGGAAGGCATAAATTGCAGAATCATGAATTTAAAAGAGGATAATTATACAATATTATAGATATATAAAAAGATAATGTAAAATATGAAAGCCTTTATGACAGTAAATTTGTCTACATAGGTGAAGTGGACAATGTCCTAGAACTATTCTCATGAAAATTAACATAGGATGAAATAGAAATTTAAATAGTCCTGTGTCTGTTAAAGTGATTGAGTACAAAAGGAAAAATACATTTTCCAAAAGGAAACTTTATGTACCTCTTCAACAATAAAATTTTGTAAAATATTTAAACATTTTTAAAAATTATAAATATTTCAGAAAATACAAATATAATAATTTTCCAATGCATAATCTTCATTCAGAAACCTAACAAGAATATTGCCAGCATGAAAAGTTACAGGTATATTGACATTATGAATACAATATAAAATATGTCATGCAAAAATACTGAATGCAATATTAGCTCATCAAATTCAGAAATATATAAAAAAAAATAATGAATAAATTGGGTTTTCTCCAAGAATGTAGTCTTAATGTAATATTTAAATTACAGCCCACACAGAGTGGCTCACACATATAATCCTGGCACTCTGAGAAGCTGAGGCTGGGGAATTGCTTGGGCTCAGGTGTTTGAGACCAGTCTAAGTGAAAGCGAGACCCTGTTTCTACTAAAAATAGAAAACTTAGCTGATTGTTATGGTGGGCTCCTGTAGGTCCAGCTAATTGGGAGGCTGAGGCCAGTGGTTTGCTTGAACTCAGGAGTTTGAAGTTGCTGTGAGGTAGGCTGACACCATGCTACTTTAGCCCAAGCAACAGAGTGAGGCGCTGTCTTAAAAAACAAAACAAAACTAAAATATATTTACAATACATATATATATATATATATTCATTTATTTAAAAATCAACCAATGTAAATTACAATATTAAGAACGTAAGAAGAAAATCAATTATTGAAATAAAAGTAGAACAGCAGTGGTTTGGTTCCAGGATATGGCTTGGTCCTATGTATCATATGTTATCCAGAATATGAGACATCCTGATGCATGTTCTAAGGACTTTGAACTTGCAAAAAAATGTCTGAAAATTAGCCATGTGATTTTAAGCTATGTATCCGATATCTATAATTCTGAGAAAGCTATTTTATTTCTTTATCTGTAGTTCACCACTTTGTAAAATTGCAATCTATAAAATTTACCTTGCCTTGTTGAACTTACAGCATAAAATCATTATAAATTTATTAAACAATTATAAAAGTGAGTTGAACCTGTAAAAATATGTGACTGCATATACCCTGAATGCTGTAGTCTAATTTTATAAAGGTCTTGGTTATGATGCATAGAATATGCAAAATATAGAATCAGATAGTGTAATATTAAATGAAGTAGAATTCTAAATAGAAATATCATTGTTCATCTTTCAAGTTGCTAGAAATGGTTAAAAGTTTTGACTAGGATTTTAATTTTAATAAAGAAGGCCAATTTCTTCTTTTGTCAGCTTAAAGAAAACTAAACCTAGCAAGCTGAAAATGAATCAGTGTAAATATCATGCATTCTACGAAGTCTGATTTAGGTGTAATTCTCCTTTGTGTTTGATAGAACAAATCCTAAAGGTATTGTGGTGTTTAAAAATACAATGTGACCCCAAATTAGATTCTTGCTAGGTATAGTTAATTTACTCAAAGTAAAGGACTTGAGAATTTTCTCGTTTGTCTTCAAACTTATGTGTAAAATAAAATTCACAATTAACAGATATGAAGTCATTAATGGCAAATATTTTACATTTATCTGTGGGTAGGGTACAGAAATATAAATATAAGTACAATACCTTAACTGGACAGTGTTATTTGCCTCCTTCTTAGTTTTTACAGGTGTCTAGACATATGTCTATGATATCATAGATCCACTGTACATTAGGCATCTGTGGATAAACCATCTCCTTTTTTTTAACTTGAGAGGACTTTGTAGATACAATGGATTATATTTTCTTGTAAAGCTCCTGAGTCCCAACTTGGTATAGAGTAAATAAGTTTCAATACATTATTTTGAATAAATAAATGAATTTCTCTATTTTTAAAAAAATGCTGTAATGAGTTGGTTTTTTTTTTTTTTTTCTTTTCCAATGCAGTGGAGCCAATACTGTTATCTTATTAGAATCCACATCTCCAAATGGGTAGGATCATGTTTAGTTAAAAATTGCTGCCTGGTGCAGTGGCTCATGCTTGTAATTCTAGCACCTCTGGGAGACTAAGGTGTGAGGATCCTTTGAACTCAGGAGTTTGAGAACAGCCTGAGCAAGAATGAGACCCCGTCTCTATTTAAAATGGAAAAATTAGCCAGGTGTATTGGCTGGTGCCTGTAAGCCCAGCTATTTGGGAAGCCGAGGTGGGTAGATAGCTTGAACCCACTAGTTTGAGGTTGCTGTGAGCTAGGCTGATACCACAGCACCTACTCTAGGTGAGCAAGACCCTATCTCAGAAACAACAGAAAAAACAGTAACAAAAAAATTGCTGTGCTTTACTCTCCCAATGAGAAAAGCAAAAACAGATGCAAAAACAGGAAAAACTGGAAAAACTGTTTTCTTTCCTAACTTTTCCATTTTGAATTGTTTACTATCAAGAACGTTTCAAGAAAAAAAAATATTGAAAATCATTTAAGTAATCAACCTTGAAACTTGTTTGAATAATTCAAGTAATGGAATAATAAATGTGTAGAGTTCTTAATACTGCAAATATGAAAGAGGTAAAGGCTCTATGTTTCTTTAAGGCTGCATAATATTCCATGGTGTACATATACCACAATTTATTAATCCATTCATGGATTGATGGGCACTTGGCCTTTTTCTATGACTTAGCAATTATACACTACTATCTAAAAGGCAGGGGCAAATATGGAGAATCATATAACTAGAAAGATGGAACATTTTGGAGATGATGGGTAAAAAAAATCGATGGTAGTGAGCATGCAGGAAATCATTAAGAAATTAAGTTGGACAGGAAGTTGGGTCATTGTTTGAAGGTTATTATAAGAAGTAATAAAACAACAATAATTCTGAGCAGGAAAATGATACATATCAACATCATTGAATTTAACATCAATTTGGAAAATTTGTAGAATATGTAGAGTACAAAGAAACCAAGAAAGAAATACATTTTATTTACCCCATGAAGTGATACTTAATTTAATAATATGAACAAGAACTAGAAAAATTGGCCAGCCAGACATGGCCAATGAGATACAAAGAAAATAAATGTAGCATACACTTAACTATATTAAGGCAATTGTTAAAAACGTTATAAAATATTTGTTTTATGATTCAATACATAACTAGCTGACTTTTACATTTTGATATGATTTGGTACCTTATTTACTCTGTATATTATCTGTCAAGGAATTCAGTAGTTTCTGTTTCTGTTTCCCTTTAACGCTTTTTAATAGAAATGAATCTTTCAATATTTTGTTATTAAAGTATGCAGATATGCTACAGACTCTAAACAGCTGCAGTTGTTTTTATCATCCACTGCAATCTTTTCCTTAGCTAGCTGCTAAAGGAAAAAAGAAAAGTCTTCACAGTCTCCTGGCCTTTAGAATTGCTCAAGCGAGGAATTATTTTCCATGTTTTCCTCTTTTGTAGCTTACTTTTGAAGTAATTCACTAAAGATTTATTTCCTGTGAGAGTTTTGCATACTATTTCATTACCTGCCTCCTCCGGGCCAGGCAAAATAGTCTCTGTTTTTAAAAACAACTATAACACCATGATTTATATAAAGATGTGTGTGCATTTGTATGTGCTGCACATAGAAATTGTTTTTTAAAGCCCAGCAAGTAATTATGGAGAAGAGACTGATCTTCTAGTCTGCCTAAATTGTGCACCAGACAGTTAGCTTAGATTTTTAGTTGAATTCACCATATCCGTAATTCATCCTTCTCTGTCCTTATTCTGCACTACTGCATGAAAAAAAAAAAAGGCAAACAGATTTTATTGCTGAACACATAATGCCCAATGAAACCTGGTTAGCAGAACCTGCCTCATGAGGGAAAAGTGAGTGTTGAGGCAGATTGAGCTCTGCTACCATTCTCCTGCCCTCCCCACCTTTCATTTTCAAGTTTTGACTTCATTAATAATTATAGCTAAACTTGCAGCCAAAACATATATGGATTAAGATATTTATGTAAAATTTACTTCCAGTACCTCTCAGCATATATGCTGGTGAAGCCTTAGGCAAAGGACAAGCCTGTTTTATGGCCCCATTAGAAACCTTTTTGCTTAGTGTCATTTACCTGGTTCTGTGTCAACCCTTTATTTTCTATAGCTCATAGGAAACCAGAATATGACCTTCCTGTGCTGTAATAAATATCTCTGAGTATTATAGCTTTTACACTTATTTTTGTGAATTCTCACTTTCTGGATGCAATTTAGCAAAGTTTACTCTCAATATAAATTTATTTGCCAAACAGATCTCTTGAATTTTAGCTATTTCTGTTGCAATTTTCCTACTGGGCAAATCTTTACAATGCCTGCGGAAGCTCGTCTTCCTTTAGTGGCTGCTTTGCATGGTGCCACTTATCCGTAATTCAAAAATTACTTTTTTTTCTCAAATCCACTATTCTTTCACTTTTCCCTAAAATATTACTCAATTTTTAGCAACATACCTGGGCTTTGTTATGATTAAAAACAACTATTTAGATGAGCACTACTTGAAATTGTTTCAGTGTGCAGAAATAACAGACTCTTGCTATACCTACACCTTGCATTCTTTGCTAGGTTATAAAGTCTTTAAGAACAGGGGGTATTCCTTTATATTTCTGGGACAATTGTAGTGCTTAGTGAGTAACTGAAATTTTCTATAAGAGTTTGTTGAGTCTGTGAATAAATATCATCATTAAATATCTCTCCCATTTTGTATCCTTCATAGTCATCTGGCGAAGAGACAGGAATGGGGATCAGGTAACCTTCTGGATGTCTTTTCCTGGGCGCCCGATTCCATGGTGCCATGCATATCTTAATCATCAACATGCATTTAACTGTTCTGCTCATCTTGAACCAAGATCACTGTACATTGATCCAAAAGGTTCTGCCTTTCTCAATCATAAAAATTGGTATTTTTGTTGCAGAATGATGTTTTTGGCAACTATACATGGGTTTTGGTTACGGTCTTAAATGCCTTCACTGGCAAATCATATGTATCATAAGAGGTTATTATTATTTTTTTTTTAAACCCAAATCCCACTAATGGCTGCAATCACAAGTTAGATTTAGAGTTGGGGTGTGATGGTATGTTTAATGTGAACGGACTCTAAAATGGCCATGGATGGGCGGTTCAGAATTTACAGTCTGTGACATTTTCAGAAAGACAAATCTTTGTTTACTGACTGTCTGACAGCGTGGTTTCTTCAGATGAGATAAACATCTTTTGTGGTTCAGCAGAAAATGCACTCTATAGACAGTGCCTGAACAATTGCTATTAGATGATCATTGATTATGCTTTTAGTTTGTTTAAAGTCAGGAAAAAGTCTGACCAGGATTATACAGCAGATGGCAAGCTATATCCTCAGCAGAAAGATCTTTTAAAACCTTTACTAGCATTGTCAGTGATGTACTACATACACATCCGCTGCAGGCTTGCTGTATCTGTTCAGGAGGTCATACATTTCCTTTTATGCTCAGCTGAGTAGAGCTAAAATCAATTTTTAAATCACATAGGTATATTATCCATCTCCACTATTCAAGACTGGGTGGATAATTGTTTGCTATTTTTTTGTTTGCTATTTTTGAAGAAGCTTTTCAGTTATACAACTTAGAAGTGAAGAAAGAGTAGGACATACTTAAGTCTCCTGAAATGCAAGGTTATAAATTAAAATTAAATCAAATCATGTGTGTAAAAACCCCACACTTCTGGGGAAAGACCTATTTTGTACATGCAGGGGTGTGTTAAAAGAAAGAGAAAGAAAAGTAGAGTAACAATAAAGAATGTTATTGAAGAATCCAATCTAGAAGAACAACTAGGTTTTCTATTTTAATTCAAACACTAAAATGGCATAAAATCACTTGGGAAATGTATAAAATAAGGAAAAAGTATAACTGGAATAATATAATTTATTATCATTATCATTAAAATTTTTCCTAGATGAGATATTACATATTATTTGTTGTAAACTATAACCAATAGATTAAGCTGGGTGAAAGGTACATGGAACTTCTCTATATTATTTTTGTAATTTCCAGAAAATCTAATTTTTTTCAAGAAAAAGTTAAAGAATAAGATTTGCTTGGATATCAAAAGGCAAAGTATGACATTGATTATAACACATACTTTGCTTTTTAAAATTATG
This sequence comes from Loris lydekkerianus, assembly GCA_963574355.1. Taxonomy (NCBI): domain Eukaryota; kingdom Metazoa; phylum Chordata; class Mammalia; order Primates; family Lorisidae; genus Loris; species Loris lydekkerianus. The sequence continues at coordinate 64,889 of CAUYPK010118475.1, forward strand.
CATTCTGAATTCTGAGAAATTTCTTTTGCCATCAAAGAAAACTGAACGTTTTGGAGTTGATTGAAGAGATAGTAAATACTTAAGATAAATTAGCATAGATGGTAATTGACTAAGTTAAAGCCATATTTTTTTCTTCTTAACAACAATGAAAAAGGTCCCACTAATTGTGTTCTGCCTTGAATAAACTCATGAAAGAAAGGAAATGCTTTTTGCAATCTCTAAAACAATATGGAAAACATGTACAGATTAAAACTTTGTGAATATAAGAAAGCTTTAATGGAGAGGAAGTTTTAGAAAACTCAAACTCTGGGCAGCACCTGGGGCTCACTGGGTAGGGCACCAGCCCCATATACTGAGGGTGGCGGGTTTGAACCTGGCCCCGGCCAAACTGCAACAACAACAACAACAAAAAAATATTGGTGGGATTACACCTGCCGTGCATCTTACAAGGGTACATGTGAAACTTAGTGAATGCAGAATATGATTGTCTTAACACAATAACTAAGAAAATGCCAGGCATGCTATGTTAACCAGTGTGATGAAAATGTATCGAACTGTTTATAAAACCAGTGCATGGTGCCCCATGATCGCATTAATGTACACAGCTATGATCTAATACTAATGAAAAAAAAAAAAAAAAACATTATGCTAAGAGGAAGACAGTCACAAAAGACCATGTATTAATAGGATTCCATTTATATGAATGTTCACAAGTGGGAAATCCGCAGAGACATAAAGTAGATCAGGCATTCCTCAGAGGCTAGGGGCGAGGGGGGAAGGACAATGAATGCCAACGTGTACTGAGTTTCTTGTGGGGGGTGCTTAAAACATTTTAAAATAGATATTGGTGACGGTTGCACAACTTTGTGAATGTTCTAAACACTACTGAATTTTACATTTTAAACATGTTAAATTTATGGTACGCACATTATATCTCAATTTTAAAATTGTATTAAGACTAACAACAGCAATAAAAAAAAAACAGACAAAAAAAAAAAAATAATAGCCAGGTGTTGTGGCCGGTGCCTATAGTCTTTTACTTGGGAGGCTGAGGTAAGAGAATTGCCTAAGCCCAGGAGTTGTAGGTTCCTGTGAGTTGTGACCCCACGGCACTCTACTAAGGGCAATAAAGTGAGACTCTATCTCAAAAAAAAAAAAAAAGAAAGAAAGAAAAGAAAAGAAAAAAGAAATAAAAAATCTGAGGTAGAATAGTGCATTCCACTGTGTAGATCAGATGGATCAGATGAACACGGGTAGGAAAACTATTCTTAATAGATCTTCAATGATTCATAGCATTAATGTTCAATTATAAAATAAGAAAAATGAATATTATGTAGTAAATTCAAATAGATAGTGAAAATATGATAACGTGAACCTAAGGAAAGAAGAAGAAATAATTGTATAAGTGAGAGGGAAATTAAATCCATAAACTGAAAAACAGAAATATAGTTTAATTAATAATAAAAATCAACAACTTGTTCTTAAAGTAAACATACAGTTAAATGGTTAAGTCAATGGTTAAATCAAAAGGTCAACTATTTAAAAACTAGATATGACTTGAAAAAAAAGAAAAATTGTAGAGAGGAATAATGAGAATTGACTAGTTCATCATTTACATATAACAACACATTGTGGTAGTTTAAAATCTTGGCCTTATTGTTGTACAAGTATTTAAATTGAACTGAATAAAGAATCCAGTGAATTTTTAAAGGAATTTAATATATGATAAAGATTGCTCTTCTACCAGTCATCAAAATTTGGTTTAATGAATACATATATGGACAACTAGGTAGCCGTGTGAGGATTCATAAACGGCATCTTCACCTCACTCTGTGACCCAAAATACATCTCAGGTTTTGAAGAAATTTAAACATAATATAGCAGAACCATGAAAGTAATAAAAGAAAATGGAAAGGAGTTTAATATTCTTGGAGTGAAATCCTTAAAGCCATAAATAAATAATAAAACAATGACCGCTTATGCAAAATTATATACTTCTGAATTAAAAAATGTTTTAAAAATCAAATGGCAAAAGTCAAATATTTGCGATGCATTTTTCAGACAAGCAGTTCATATTCTTAAGAAATCTTTCCTGCTTGAGCTTCATGTCAATATTAATTTCTAACACATATGTCCTTGTTCCCCCCTTTCATCTAATGATTCCTATTTCCCTCACATATTCCAAATACCCTCCCATCTCAAAGCATTTGAATTACTGTTGCCTCCAACTACAACATGCTTTTTCTATGTATTCAAATAGCATGTACCCCCTATCTCTTGGTTTCTGCTCATGTGTTCCTTCTCAGATACAGTCCTGTTATGTATGTATCCTGGGATCATCATAGCCACATTAGCACCCCGGTCACTCTATTACCTTCTGTGTTATTTGTTTCTACAGCACAATTACTGCCTGATGTGATTTCATGTATTTATTTATTTATTTATTGTCAATCTTCCTGATTAGACTTGAGATTCTTGTGAATAGGGAGATCATGTCCCTAATTGTCATAGTGGAAAATAATTAAAAGTTTTGTGCCACACAGGTTTAGAAGATATGGGAAAACAAAATTTCACTAGAGAATGACATAAAAACACTCTGTCAAAATTTATTTTTCAACATTTCACTGAAAAATTACAGATCTAAAAACTCATCCAAAACAAATGTAGTTACATGTATATACAATTTTAGTATTAGTAGTAATAATAAAAATAAAACAATCTCCATTTGAAGCCAATTGAACAAATTACTACTGATAATCAAAAAGTGGTATTACAAACATATTTATGAAAAATAAAGTCTATTCATAATTCAGTTATAAAAAGGTGAAGAAGGAAAAGCAATAAAAAAGTTCAATGTGTGTACATTGTTTTCTTTTATGTAAAGGACCAACAAAACAAAAAAAATGATGTTGTTAGTTACCACATTTCAGGGAATGAAACGAGGTGTCTACAGTTAGAGTAAAATCCAATTTTAAAATATATTTTGGCATTATTTTATTTTATTTGTATACACATTTTATGTGTTATGGAACTACCATCAAACAATCACAATGGAAGAGAGAGTGAGTATGGGGTGTGTGCTAATCTTGTGCAGCAATGAGGCTGCTGAAAGCGTAAAAGTTTGACTATGAAGAACCTTAGCAGGCACGGTAAAATGTCTATCTATGGTAGCAGGAAACTATTGAAAGGCTAAATTCAACACAAATCTCAAGGCCAATTTTGGCAGAATTGAGTTTTTCTTGAATTAGTTTTGTTTAAAACCAGTTTTGTGTAACTCTCCTCTACCCCAACCAAGAACATCTAAAAAGGTTGAACAATATAATTTAAAAACTTTGGGAAGGCAACTAATTTACCTAACTTTACTGAGGCATGCCATATTAAGATTATTTGGTGGTATCATAGCTACGTTGGAGAGTGAATTGTCTAAGAAACAAAACATCCTTTCCTTTCAGTTTAAGTATATAAGACATAAATCATATGTCTAAATTAGAGATATCATTAAAAGTTAAGTACATTTGTATAATCCTCTTCTCAGATGAGGAACTACATTTGTAAACTTCCTTTCTTGAGGACCTAAGAGGTATATATTTACACAGTATATTCATTTCTGTGTTCAGTTTGTAGACTAGGAATTTTGCCCAAAGCAAGTTATAATTAATGGGAACTTCTAGTACTAACTTGTAGTCTTTGTTTTACTATGTATTTTGAAAATATTATAATTTTTAAACATATGCTATCAAAGTACATTTTAAAGTTCAAAAAACAAATGAAAAAGCATTCCATGAGAGTTGATGTAAATAGTACTAATACTTCACTTGGAGAAACCTTAGTTTTTGAAATAAAAAAATTGATGCCAATTGAACAAATTACTGAATTATTTTTTAAATAAAATTAAAGTAGTAAGACTTTAAAGAAAACCATTAGAGTTCCTTTTTTGGCAATAGTTTGTTCTGTTACTATATTTTATTGTGCTGCACATTTACTAACCATTGAATAAAGGTGATGCTAGAAGTTTTCCCTAAAATTATTACTGCATCAAAGATATTTTGAAATTTCTTTGATGTTCATATCCTTTCTATTTCTAGTTGGCATCCTCCTAATGTTACACTTTGGGCTTTTAAAACAGCTTTCTAGTGGGTAAACATGCTTCTAAAACATACCACTCATCCGAGGTTTCTGTAGCTCTATTTAATTCCTCTGTTAAAGCATCTTAAATAATTCAAAAAAGTTTCAAACCTTGTATTTGCCATAGAAAGCCTTTAAGATTGTAAGACTTGTAGTACACCCTGAAGTCTGGTACATTGCTGCCTCCCAATTTGTTCCTTTCTCTTCTTGTTGCATTGCTTATTCAGGCTCTTCTCCGGTTCCATAGGAAGAGCAGAATTATTTTTTCTGGATCTGTGAAAAATGATACTGGTGTTCTAGTGGGGATTACATTGAATCTGTAGATCATTTTGGGCAGTGTAGACTTTTTTTATTTTTTATTAAGTCTTTTGTACATAGATCATAAATAAATTTATGCCAATTTCAGCGTGTTGATTATTTGTACAAATTGGAATGCTTACATCATACTAATCAACATAGCTTTCACCTCATTTACCCAATTATAGCATTAGGACATTTGCGTTCAACACACAATAGAGCCAACTTGCACTTGCAATGTGCTCCATAGTTGTGATCCCCCTACTATCCCTCCCACTCCCTGCCCACCCCTCTCCCTCCCCTTTCCTCCTTCATCATAGACATTTTAATAATGTTGATTTTTGCCTATCCATGAACATGATATGTTTTTTTTCCATCTGTTTACATCATCTTCCATTTCCCATTTCAGCATTTCATTTTTCTCCTATAAAGGTCTTTCACCTCCTTAGTTAAGTATAATCCTAAGTGTTTTATTTTCTGTGATGCTATTGAGAAAGGTATAGAGTCTTTAATTTGGTTCTCAGCTTGGCTTTGTTGGTGTATATAAAAGCTACTGATTTGCGTACCTTTCTTAACCTTAGACTTTGCAGAATTTATTTATCAATTACAGGAGTCTTTTGGAAGAATCTTTGGTGTTGTATAAATATTAGATCATATCATCAGGAAAAAGTATTGATTTGACCTCTTCCTTCCCCATTTGTATATGCTAGATTTTCTTTTCTTTTCTGATTGCTCTGGCTAGGACTTCAAAACAATGTTGAATGGAAGTGGTGATAGTGGGCAATCTTGTCTGGTTCCATTTCTAAGGGGAACGCTTTCAATTTTTCCACATTTAGTATGATGTCTATGGATTTGTTATATATGGTTTTTATAATTTTGAAATAAGTCCTATCTATGCCTATTTTGTGAAGTGTTCTTATAAAAGGTTGCTGAATTTTGTCAAATGCTTTCTCTGCATCTCTTGAAAGGATCTCATGGTCTTTGTTTTTACTTCTATTATTGCAATAAATTACATTTATAGATTTGCATTAAATTTGCATATACTGAGCCATCCCTACACCCCCCAGAATGAAGCCCACTTGGTTGTGGTGAGGTTTTTTTTTTTTTTTTTTTTTGGATGTGGAACTGAATATTGTTTGCTAGGATTTTGTAACTATATTTATAATGAATATTGATCTATAGCTTCCCTTTTCTGTTGAATCCTGGCATTAGTATCAGGCAACATTGGCTTTGTCATTGTTTGGGGGAACATTCCTTCATTCTAAATGTTATGGAATATATTCTGCAGGATAGGTACCAGTTACTCTGTGTAGGTCTGGTAAAATTTAGGTATGAACTCATCTGATCCAGTATTTTTTTTGTTGAAGGATTCTTTTTATTGCAACTTCAATTCAGAACTTGATATTGGTCTGTTCATGAAATCTATTTCTTCCTGATTGAGCATAAGGATATTGTGTATTTCTAAGAATTTTTCCATTTCCTTCACAATTTTTAGTTTATGTGCATAGAGATTTTTACAGTATTCAGAGTATCTAAAACAACATGGTACTGGCACAAGAATGGAGACATAGACCAATGGATCATAACAGAGAACCAAATATAAAATCATCCTAATATTGCCCATCTGATATTAAACAAAACAAAAAACACTGGGAAAAACAATTCCTACTTAATAAATGCTGTTGGCAAAATGTGATAGTCACATATGGAAGACTGAAACAGGATCTGCACCTCTCACCACTCATAGGAATTAACTCACAGTGGATGATAGATCCAAACTTGAGACATGAAAACACAAGAATTCTAGAAGAAGTTGCAAACCAACTTATAAACATCAGCCTAGGCAAAAAAAAAAAAAAATTTACGAACAAGACCCCAAAAGCAATTATAGCAACAACCAAAAATAAATAAATTAGATTTGATTAAATTAAAAGGTTCTGTACAGGCAAGGAAATAATCATTAGAACAAATAGACAACCTACAGAATTGGAGAACATGTTTGCATGAAAATACATCTTAAAGGGCTAACAATAATCTACAAAGAACTCAAGCATATTAACAACAACAACAATAGCAACAAAAAGCCCCAACCCCATTAAAAAGTGAGCAAAAGGGTGGTGCCTATGGCTTAAAGAGTAGGGTGCAGGCCCCATATATTGGGGGTGGTGGGTTCAATCCCAAACAGAATCTTTTCAAAAGAAGATAGACTAATGGTCAACAAATGTAGGAAGGAATGTTCAACATCTCTAATCAAAGCCTCAATGAGATAACACTTAGCTCCACTGAAAATCAAAGAAACTCCACTTCTATGAAAAAGTCTCCAAACAACAAATGCTGACACAGATGCAGTGAGAAAGGAACACCCGTATACTGTCGGGACTGACAAACCAGTACAACCACTGTGGAAAGTAGAATGGAGATTCCTCAAAGAACTAAAAGTATACTTACCTTTTGATTCAGGATTCCCCCTTCTGGGTACTTTTATGAAAAAGACACTTATGAAAAAGACATCTGTGCTCAAGAACAGTATAATTATGTCAGTGCAATTCACAATTGCAAAGATGTGAAAACAAACCAAATGCCCATCAAAACCTGAGTAGATTAACAAACTGTGATATATGTATACCCAGCCATAAAAAATTGGTGAACTATTATCTTTTAAAGTAACAATGTAAATGGAACTGGAGACTACTCTTCTAAGTGGAAAAATAAACATCACATGTACACACTATTAAATTAGAAGTTATTGATTATCACCAATGCATACACATGGAAATAATAGTCATCAAATTCAAGTAGGTGGAAGGGGGAAGACAGGATAGGTAAAATCATACCTAATGCAATACACTATCTTGATGATGGGCAAACTTAAAACATTTAATCAGATAGATGGTATAAAAACAATTTATGTAAACAAAATGCTTGTACCCCTATAATTTTCTGAAATAAAAAAACCCAAATGTATATATATTTAGAAATATTCAGGAAAGTAGTTTTCTGCGTGAAAGGATTATGCACATTTTTCATTTTGTTTACCTGCATTTTTTTCATTTTCTGTATTTCCATTGTATAAATTATAACAGGATAAATAAAAATACTTTCACTTTTTAAAAAAGAAACAATTTTAAAATTTATGATCAGACAACCATATACATAGATAATTAGAGGAAAATGGTCCCAGCTTGTGATATTGAAGGCAGCTAGGTCTGTTCATTGAGAGTGGGGCAAAAGCTGAAGATACTTAAGTAGCAGCAAGTATATAAGAAATTCAGACCAGAATGCTAAACCTATTATTCTCCCTGCCCATAAAATATCAACTAACACCATGCCAGGGATCAAAGTGAGTGCATATAAGTAACAGAGTAGTAATCCATGAAAATTATTTATCCTGAAGCAGTGGTAAAGAGGGAGGGAGCTTCTAACACATAAAAGGAATTGTTCCAATAGGTTAGTCATGAATCTCATCTCTGGGAAGTCTAGAAGACTTAGCAGATAGTAGGAAGAAAAATCACTTTATAAATAAATAAATATTTGAGAAGGGCATCTAGATTTGTATTTTATTGTCCTTCTGCATTTATATAAAATTAAATAGTAGCTAATGCTTATAAAAAAGTTACCATGTATTGGATGCTTAGCATACATTAACTCACTTCAATCCTTAAAATAATTTTATTAGGTAAGAATTATTATTAACACCAGTTTATGGATTACAGAAAAGAAAACAGTAAGTGAGATTCCCAAGATGATGTTGTTAGTAAGTGAAACTGTTGGTATCTGTAAGCAAGTTTTACTGACAACAGTGTATACTATGGACTAGTAAGGACCTTGTCCTACCAACTGCTGTTGCATATCCCCAATGTTACAGAGCTACAGATACACTGATAGAAAATGAGAAATTAGAAACCTATCTGTATTGCTTATCTGTTGGGGTGCACTTGGTTTTCTGAATAGAAATTATATTTCTCTGAGAGAATTAGTTTTTTTTTTTTTTTTTTTGTCAACTTTCCTTTGACTTCAATCTATTGACATCCTTTGCTGTCAGTTTCCTCCAGTATATGCTGTCTGTACGGTGGGATTAGTCACAGTTAAACTGAGTATATTTGATTGATCTACTTATCACTTGCTAATAGTCTAGTAAATAATTTATTTTTATTACTTGAGTTATCTTATACAGTAAGATAATTTGTTTTAAGTAATGAACAAAAAACATACTAGCAAAGTAACTTTATCTGTGGTTCACTGGTCAAAGGAATTTGAAACATTAATTTTTCTTCCAGTGTGTGTCTAGCAAAACTCTTAAAACAGAAAAAAGAAAAGTGGTTTAGTTATATTTTTTGCATTTGCTTTTCTTTAGTACTATAAGAATAAGAAAGGAAATACATTTTTTGTTTTCAAATTTTTACCTCATGTATAGGGAAATATTTTAGCTATTATTTATATACCTAACAATTACCATCTATTAAGATTTCAACCTAACCATTTTGTTAGATTATTTGAATTTAGTTTGCTAAGCAATTAATGCTGCTTTTGACGTCATTGGTTTTTGTATCTTTTAATGAGCTCTTTGTTTTACTACACCCAAATCTCCTTTTATTGATGTGCTGATGGAGATACCTACAATAGAAGATGATTACAACAAAATGATGTTTTGTGATTAAGCTTTTATGTTTTGATTTCTTCAGTGACTTTGTCTCACTTTCTGGCTTCCTGTGGTTCTGTAGATAAAGATGTGGTTTAATACAGAAGTTTTAGAGCTCCTCACTTATTACATATTCACAAGTCACTAATATCAACAAAGTACATTATAAGTACTCATTCTTTTATAGATTGCAAAGCTTAATGTAATGATCATTAAATTAACTAAAACTTCTGTTTCATGGGATTAAAAAGACAATAAAAAGAGAAAAGATATGTAAGTGAGAGTCTTGGTGCAATGTTGTTGCTTAACCGAAGGCCACAGTTCAGATAATTTATAGAGAATAGAAATTCATTTGTCTCACAGTTATGAAGGTTGTAAGTACAAGAGCACAGTGCTGGCAACCTGTGAGGGCCTTCTTGCAGTGTTATTCCAGATGGAAGTGCATCATGTGGCCAGTGAGCATTCCAAAAGAGCAACAAGGGCAAATTCACCAATTTATCAGGAGCCCACTCCCATGATAATAACATTAATCTATTCCTGAAGTCAGAGACCTAATGCACTAATCATATCTTAAAGGCCCCACCTCCCAATTTCGCTACATCAGGGATTAAGTCTTCACCACATGACATAGAGTAGATATATTCAAACAATAGCTGTGAGGAAATATAAGCAGGGACTAAGAACTACACAGAATCAAACACCAAAATGAGAAGTTTAAAACTGTTTTAAAAGGCATTTACAATCACTTAAAGAGTTTTGAAGAAGAAAGAAGATTATTACATATTACCTACCCTGCTACACCCCCAACAAAAATAGACTTTTAAAATAACTGCTGATGGATTCTCCCTATCAGATTGTACTCAGCTAGATATATGCAGATTTGGAGATCTGCTAGACCATTCTCCAAAATGGAAATACTATTTCCTAGTTAGTTCAGCACATCCACTTTTTGTGTCCTTATTCTGCTTTACTCTTGCAACAGAAGACCTTGAAATTTAGAGAACATGAAAAGGAATTGGTTTTGGATTTGTAAAGGGACAAGTTTGACTTGTGTATGGAAAGAAGAAATATGGATTATGTGTAGATAAAGGTAAATTCTTGCTTGAAGGGAAATAAAATGCAGGAATTTAGTAAAACTTCTCAACAGTGGTCTCAGTTGTCTTTTAAAAAAATAGAAAAATGCTCAAGTGTATAGTAAAGTGACTGTTAATATTTAACAAAAATTTGTTAATATTTAACAAAAATTGTGGCAAAAATTGGGGAAAACATCTAACCAAGATGATTAGAGAATAATGTAGTTAAGGAAAAGAAAACAGACTTTTCTGGCTGAACTGAGAACCCTTTGGAATCTGCAAAGACATCTATATGGTAACACTAAAATGTCTTTGGATTTTCCATAGCAGTGCTCTAGAAGGGGAGGCAGAAAGGGCAGATTAAACAAAGAAGTGGGAGAATTGGTGTCACTAATATAATCTGGCTGAACTGATGGAACAATCATTTAGAATGAAAAGGAGGATAAACAGAGAAAATAAAATTAAGACAGGACATACAGAGGGAAAAGAGGCAATGAAATATTAGAGGAAAATGTGGGGTCAAAATGAAAGTTCTAAAAATGCTTTCAAAAAATTCTGAGATTTATTATTAACCTTCATTAAGAGAATTTGGTAAGTCTTTAGTTTTTTAATCAGTTGAATAGATACCAAAGTCATGTAGGAAATTTATTTAAAAACTCATTTGTGTATTACTTTGATCCATTAGTCTATGGCATTTGGTGCAATAAACTTTTGAATTTATCTTAAACAAAAATAAATAAATATTCTTTCCATTGAAGCTGTGAGAAAACTGGCCAATAAGAAATAAATAAATAAACTCCTCAGAATCTAGTTATTTCAGAACCCTAGAAATTAACCTTGTAGTAGCTCAGGGAGCATTTATTCAAGGAATATGGCCAAATCTTAGTAAGATGTTTTAGATTTTTGTGACCTTTTAGCTTTCTTTATTCCCACTACTTTTTCTGCAACTCTGTGCTAGCCATGACAAATAGAAGTCCACATTTGCAGTAAAAATCAACAACAAGGAATCCACGGGGGGACCTGGAAGGAGGTAGAGCTCTTTTGAAGACTCATTTCCAAGGTATTGCCATCATCTGACTTACCCAGAGAGTCCCTGGAAGATCCCACTTGCAAAGTCAATACTGACATAGAGCTCAACCAGAATGAACAGCTTTTACCTGGGGGAAGGAGTGTCAAAAACATGACAGGAAATTGTTTAACTTTATGCTATGCTAAAGCAGTAGATAACCGTTCTGGCAACCAGAAGTATAAACAAAAATCTGAAAAGGAAGAGCTGTAAATAGACATGCATAGGGCTTTGAAAACCTTATCAGTAGTACCAGAAATCAAGAAAGTCACATATAGGCAGACAATGTTCTCTCCTTCTGAGTCATCAGAAGGCTCTCAGCTCTCATCTCTAACTAATCTTGAAACTGTGCAAATGGTAAGTGAAAGCAGAGGGAGAGGTGACAAAAACCTGGCTTGTTGTTGGAAATATGTCCCAATAGGACAGACACGGTGGGTGGCTCAAACCTGTAATCAGGTGTTGGAGACCAGCCTGAGCAAAAGTGAGACCCATCTCTACTGAAAATAGAAAAAGTAGCTGGGTGCTTTCAGGTTACTGTGAGCTATGACCCCCCGGTACTCTACCCAGGACAAAGAGTGAGACTCTGTCTCAAAAAAAAAAAAAAAAAGAAAATATGCCCCAGTATGCACACACAGCCCCTCAGCAAAGACTGTGTTTTTGCCAAAAATCAGTTGTTCACATTCAGAGGAGATTATTTCTGGTCTCTCAACTTCCACTGATTTATATGTCTATCTTTATATAATATCAATTCCACATTGTTCTGATTACTATATGCTAGAGGCTGAATGTTTATGGCCCCAACAAACTTCATATGTTAAAATCTAACCTCCTATGTGATGGTCTTTAGAGGTGGGGTTTTTGGGAGGTAACAAAGTCTTAAGGATGGAGCCTTCATCAATGGAATTAGCGCCCTTATGAGAAGTGACAAGAGAGTTATCTCATTCTTCCCACCATGTTACCACAAAACAAAAAGAAGTCAGGGATCTGCCACAAAACAAAAAGAAGTTAGGGAAAAGGACCCTCATCAGAACCTGACCTTGCTGACACCCCGATTTCAGGCTTCCATTTTCCAGAACTGTGAGAAATAAATTTTTGTTGTTTATAAGTCACCTAGTGTATTGTACTTTGTTACATCTCCCAGTACAAACTAAGTCTCAAAACTTTCATAGTGCCCTACATACTACAGACTTTTAAACTTTTCTTCCCTTTCAAATATTTTCTTTTGACATTGTTTTTATTTAAGTGCTTTTATTTTCATATGAGTTTAAAATCATCCTGACAAATTCTACAAAATAATCTTCTGTTTTACACTACATATATAATTTGGACTATGGGGAACTGATATCTTAACCATGTTGGATCTTCCAAGTAATGAACGTATCTCCATTTATTTAGGTTTTTAAATTTTTACTCAACAGTTTTTATAGTTTTTGGTGTCCAAGTAAGTTACGTATTTTGTAAGAATTCCTAAATATTTTAATGCTTATGCCAATTTAAATGGCATATTTCAATTTCAATCTCAATATGCACGTTCAATTTTAATAGATCTGTGCATAGTGATCTTGCATCCTATAACCCTGGCTGAATTCATTCATTAGTGTTAGTAGGTTTTTTGTACATTCTGTTGGATTTTTCTACCCAGATGATTATGCCATCTGTGGATCAAACAGTTTTACTTCTTATTTTCCAATCTGGATGCCTTTTATTTCTTTATTTTCCTTCCGTGTTTGCACTGGCTAGAACATATAAGACAAAATTTAATAGAAATGGTAGAGTGGATATCCTTATCTTTATACTGATGGGAAAAATATTTTAGTGTTCCATCAATAAATACAATGTTAGCTTTTTAAGAGATTATCTTTTCCAGGCTGACAAAATACCTTTCTCTTGCTAGTTAGCTGAGGTGATTTTTTGTTTTTAATTAGGAATAAATGTTTGATTTTGTCAGATATTTTTCTGTGTCTGCTAAGATAAATACACACACACACACACACACACACACACACACACACATATATATATATATATATATTCTCAATATTTTTGAGGTAAAATCTTGCTCTCTCACCCTGGCTAAATTTCTGTGTCATCATCATAGCTCACAGCAAACTTGAATTCCTGAACTCAGGCAATCCTCCTACCTTAGCCTCTAGGATAGCCAGGACTATAGGCATGTGCCACTGCACCTGACTAATTTTTTCTATTTTAGTAAAGACAGGCTCTCTTTCTTGTTCAAGCTAATTTTCAGACTCCTGAGTTCAAGTGATCCTCCTGCCCTCAGCTTCCTACGGTCCCAGAGTGCTAGGATTACAGGTATGAGCCACTTTAGCCAGCCAATTTTTAGTATTTTAGTATGACTTACATTGATTAATTTTTGAATGTTGAATCAGTCTTGTATTCTTGGGATGAACCTCACTGTCATGAGTATTATCTTCAAAATACTTTAAAATGGTATTGCACACAATTTTAAATTGTACACGACCCATAAAGACACCCTGTATATATCTGGAATTGATGTGATAATGTTTCAAGGAGGATTTCATTGGCTGTGTCCATGAGAAATATCATTCTGTAGTTTTCTTTTCTTGTAATGTTGTTGCTGGGTTTGGTAAGGTGTAATACAGACCTTAAAGAATCAGTTGGGGGGCGGCACCTGTGGCTCAAAGGAGTAGGGCACTGGCCCCATACACCAGAGGTGGCGGGTTCAAACCCAGTCCTGGCCAAACACTGCAAAAAAAAAAAAATAATAATAATAATAATAATAAGTTGGGAGGTAATCCTATAACTCTAATTTTCTGAAATATTTGTATTGAACTGGAGTAATTTATTTTCTTTATATAATATTCAGTAAAATTTACCTGTGAAGTGCTATGATACTGAAGTTCTCTTAGTAAGAAGGTTTATATCTAATTGTATAATGTAGTGAATATATGAAAGCTATTTTAATATATTTTTCTTGAGTGAGCTTTGGCAGTTTGTATCTTTTAAACAATTTGGCTACTTTATCTAAATTGTTCGATCTAGTCCCATAAAGTTGCTTGTGATTTTTCATTATTAACCTTCTAATAACTGTATAACAGTATTTTTCAAACTTAATTTTAATCCCTTCCTTAGGAGCCTTTTTAGACATTCTTTTCTCAATTGGCTCCCCAATTAAAATTTTAATTCCATTGATATATTGTATGTCTGTATGTCTGTTTATGTATATAATCTTGTGCTTTACACATACAGATTTTTTACCTCCCATCTGAATTTTATTTATTTTTAGTTTCTTTCTTTCTTGTCACCTGGAGTTTTATTTCCTCTTCATTTTCTGGTTTCTTAAGGTATAAGATAAGGTCAGTGATATTCTATCATTCTTTTATTCTTACACAGGCATTGTGCTTTTAACAAATGCTATACAGACATACCACAAATTCGGATATGCTGAATTTCCTTTTATACTTAATTCACAATACCTTGAATGTTTCCTTTGATTTCTTCTTTGTCCCACTGGTTTTAAAAACATTTCATTAAATTTCCAAATATTTGTATATTTCTCCAATGCCTTTTTATTTTTCATGTATGATTTTTCTAATTTAATTCTACTGGAGTCAGAAACAGAAACATACTTTTAATGAATGAGACATTGTTTTATGACACAGAGTTCTGTGGTAAGTGAATTTACGCGGGATATCTCACCAAATCATCAAATTTTATGAGCTGCTCATTATTGTTGTCCTATAGATAAGGAAATAAAAGCTCAAAGAGATTAAATGCTTGTCTAAAATCAGAATTATAAAGTAGTAGAATTTAAGTGTGTAATCATTATTCAGCAAAAATATTTCAAGTGCTTTTATATGCAAATCATTGTAAGACATAAATAAGTAACAGAGTTCACCTCTTTATTTACTGCCTAACTCAGAAAGGATATATAATCCAAATAGAAATCATAGATGGCATAATAATTTATTGCTATCTGAGAAAGGGGCAAAGTAAGATAATTCCAGGCAGAAAGAATGGGGAAAGTTTCATTGCTGACATGATACTTTAACTGAATTTTAAAGCTGTGCAGGATTCCAAGTATGTTTCATAAAAGAGTTTCTGAGTGAATAGAGGGACAAAGGAAGCAGAGGGCAAACATAGGTATCCTCTATAGTTAGGTGATGTGGAAAGGTCAGCTAGAATATAAATTGGAAAAGATGGGTTTGGATCTTGTGTTATATGACTTATTTTGTGAGGGTCCAGAAAATTGGATTGGAGGGTGAGTCATATTTATAAGATAACAAACAGTAGACATATAGAAGAAAAGAAGCTTTTTAAAAAACAAATTTGTTATAGTATAACTAATACAAACTGCACATATTTAATGTATACAATTTGATTGGTTTGATCCTATGTATACATTCCAGAAACCATCACCATGATCAAGGTAATAAGAATGTCCATCACCCTCACCATTTCTTCCTGAACCCCCGAACGTTTTTATTTAATGGTAAGAACACTTAACTTGGGATCTACCCTCTTAAGAAATTTTAGTGTACAATGCAATATTGTAAACTATAGACTCTATATTTTACAGCTGACCTTTAGAGCTTATTAAATTTGTATAACTGAAACATTATACTCATTGAACAACTCCCAATTCTCCTTTTCCTGTTGACCACCATTTTACTCTTGCTTCTATTAGCTTAACTATTTTAGATACTTTATGTAAGTCTGATCAAGTGTTTTTGTCCTTCAGTGAGTGGCCGATTTCACTTAACAATGCCAAAAAATCCTGCCATGGGAGAAAGAAACAGAGAGATATTTGTTAATAAAATAAGCTGTTTGTTCTTGTGACAGGAAGGAATAAGTCCATAAGTGTATAGTGCTTGTCATCCAAACAAAGAAACTATTGGAGTTGTAGAGTACCAGGAATAAAGTTCTCTATGTTATATCACCATCAGGGTGCCAGCTTCCAAGTTTATTCTTTTAGTAGCATTTCAGATAAGGAGGCCATGCCCATGAAAAAGTATACAGTTAGTCATAGAGTTTATTGTAATGGGAGGCTCTGAAAATCAATAGCTGCTGAAAGTAATATTGTTTCTTTTAAGTATAAAGATCATCATTTGATTCTGGGGAGAAGCCCCAGTATTATTCATTAAGAGAAAACACAATCTTTGTGTATTGAGGATAAGAGACACAGTGATAGTGTCTAAGAGAAATTCTACTGACTTTTTACTCAAATTTACTCACTTGCACAATAAGATTAAATGAGTTAGTACTAGTAATTTGTAAGAACAGTGCCTGACATAATGGTGAGTGTTATGTAAGTCAAGAAAAATATTCTTTCTTAAAGCTTAGTATGTTCACAGTTAGTGCATAGCCTAGAAACTAAGGATTAACTATCTCAAGCAATTTATAGAACCATAGGCTAAAAGGGAAATAATGTTAATTCGTATCCATCTCTCTTAGAGGTGGTTTTGATAAAGATGTCTGCAAACACAAAAGGTACTGTTACAGATAAGCATGGGCCAATTGCATTGGTCAGAAGCGCTGTCATGCTATGATACCAAACAATCTTACCGTCTGGGTGCTGAGAATAACAAAGGCTGATTTCCAAGTTACATTTCAATCCTATCATCAATGAAATCTGCTCACTGAAGTCACTCAGGATATAGTCTGATGAAACAGCCATTATCTTTCATGTTGCTGATTGTTCTAGAGGTGATGAAAGCTCTGGAAGGTTTTATCTTTTCACATCAATCCGTTCAACTCATTGGGTAAAATCAGGAGATCAAGGACTTCAGCCATCCATGTTCCCTAAGTCGATGAGAATCAAATATCTGTGAAGTGTTAGCGAATGCCTGATGTGCACTTACTAATGCACATAGTTGGGGTAGGGGCTGTGGAAGGAGACGTGGGAATTGGAGGGGGAAGAAGCTAATATGATTTCGAGGATCAATGGCTTAATTCAGGGTTTGTACAGTGATCACTTTCCCACTCTCTCTTCCTCCCCAGCCCTGTGCAATCACATATACTCTCCTTATACATACTTTTTTCCTTTTTCTTTCTTTTTTTGAAACAAGAGTCTCACTCTGTTGCCCTAGGCTAAAGTGCTAAGGCATCAGCCTAGCTCATAGCATCTTCAAACATCTCCAGTGATCATCCTGCATCAATTTCTCTAGTAACTAGAAATACAGGCATATGCCATGTTCTCTGGCTAAGTTTTCTGTTATTAGGAAGACAGGGTCTCACTCTTGGTCAGGCTGGTCTCGAACTCCTGAGCTTAAGTGATCCTCCTGCCTTCACTTCCCAGTGCTTGGATTACAGGTGTGAGCCCCCACGCCTGGCCTCTCACACATTTTTCATACAAGATGAGCATTCTCTTCTAATTATTTTTTAGAGAGACAGATGAAAAGAAATATACTAGTTCTAATCTGATATTTATCTAGGTACCTAGATCAGCCAAAGGTAATAATTCTGTGGACTGGAATTTTTGTCACAACATTTTATAGTATGGCATTATTAGTTACTCCTTAATTTCTCTTAGAAGTAAAACCTATGGAAACTTCAGTTGTCTAAAAGGCCATGGTGTGATTACTAGAATGTCAAACATCCAACATAGAGGGTGGAAAAGAAGTATGTATAATTAAACTGTTTTTTAAAAACAGTTTAAAATTTAAAGTTTAAAAGTTTAAAATTAAACTTTTGTTTAAAAAACAAAAGACGATGGATGTTCCTATGAATACGCCTGCCTAACCTCCCCTTACGTGTCCTATCATGAGGTCCCAGTTCTCAGGACCAAAACAACCACCATCAGGATGCACGTAGCCCTCTGCTGAAGTTGTACCTATTTCCAACAAGTCTTGCTTATTTCACTTTGTTTCAATTGTGTAAAAACTTTATGGAAGAGAGAAGGAATTTCTTGACTGGCTAAGATCCCGAATCCACATAGGGCCAGGGCCCAATTACTAACACACTTTGAGGATATTTAACAATAGACTGGTCACTATCTCATAAGCACACATGTGCTGCTATATCTCAAACGTTACCCTCATAACAAAGACTATTTTTTTCCAAACATCTTTCATGAAAACAACTATTGGAGGCAGAATTGGTCCTATTTAATTAACTTCTTACTTGCAAGCCTCAGGCACAGGAAAAATTAATAAAAAATCACCACTAAACAGTTGGTGACCACCTACTGATTTTTTGCAATATTTCTAACCGTTCTGTTTTTATGTAAAAACACTTTTCTTCCTTAGTGTTTTGGTTAAGAAAAATTCAATTCTATTAAAGGAAAGTAGTATAAAAGTATTATACTTTATATGTTTTCATTGAATTGCCTATTTGCGTTCATTTTTATGCTTTCCGTTACTCTAATTCTATTTGATTTCATTGTACTTGTTTCCTATTTTTTAAACCCTCTGAATGTCTGCTCCACCCCACTTAATTTGCATGCATTTATCTCTCTTCTCCAAATAGCCATATAGTATCATTAATGCAAGGCAGCAGAGTGAAGCAAGTTGATGATTCTAGCTCTTCTCTTATATCAGAATGCAACTTGTATTCAATTTCTGTATATTGCTCATTTTTCATATTTATTCAAAGAAATCTGAACAGAACACTGCCATTTAATGAGCTGAAAACAGTCATTCTGTAAATGCTTACATTGGAATAATACATAGTGCTTAGATTGCATGGCAATATTGGTATATCAATATATATCATTACTAGTGTTTTTGTTTGTTAATTACACTGCTGCATTGATAAATTGCAAAACAGGTTTCTGGCATTTTCTCTTTTTATGTGCTTTTTCTCTCTTTGCTAGAAAAATTGTGATGAAGAATAACAGAGGTAGGTCAACACTTTAAAGAAATGAAAGCAATTAACTGTCTATTGATGCCATGTATTATTTTGAATTTGTAGTTTTAATAAAAGAAAAACATTCCACAATAACAATTTCATATAATACTCATATAATTGATAAATTGTCCTTATAAATTATTCTTTCTGTTAGTACCTAGAGTTGGTATCGAAAAATCTCCTCATATCGGAGGACAAACTACACTTCCATGTTTTTCCAGTTTCAAAAGACTTTTTTCATATGTGATATCAACATAACCAATTTTTGAAAATAAGAGAGTTGTCATGGATGTTCTGAATGTGGGAAAAGCTTCCATCATTTTCCATAAAAGGGAGCTTAATAACTATTTTATTGTATATGCAAAATTGGAGCACGCAACAGATCATTTAAGCCTAAGTGTTCAAAATTGTCCCCATGGTAGCAGTATAAATTGAGGGAAGGGAAGTGGGAATAAAATAAATATGGCCACAGAGAAATGTATGAAACGATTCAGTTAAGGTTAATATTGCTAATTTCAGAATGAGATTCAATTATGAGAATTAAGGCACCTGAGGCAGTTGCAATGGTTTTGGAAAAAAGGTTCTGCACATGAAGATAATACTAACAACTGTACATATAGAACACCATTATAATCACAATATTTAAGAAATATATTTTTATTATGTCATCTGAAATTGATCAGGCTATTTCATGTACCCATGACTTTTTGTAAACTACCCCTTTAGCTATATTCTCTTCTTTATATTTCATTTTCAAAATCAATTCAAATATTAAACCTTTAAGACTTACCTGAGTCCAGATTAGAATAGATCCCTTCCTATTTTATCCTACTACTAAAATACAGCTACTTATCTACATGTCTTGAACCTGCCACCTCTGGCATATGGGGCCAGTGCCCTACTCCTTTGAGCCACAGGCACCGCCCATTATCTACATGTCTTGATTGTCAAACTGAGCTTCTAGTTGGAAGCAGACTTTTGCATTTTCTTTTTATGTATTTTGGCCCTGATGAGTATGAGGTAAGATGCAAATGGGAGCTAAATGTGTATATTATAGTTCATGTTAACTTATTTCTGGTAGGAAATAGCTATCAGGATCAATTGCCTTCTTTCATTGCTTCTGAGTTTAAGATGCTAAAAGCAATCTTCTCCATACTGTGTTGTTAGGAGAACACATATCCAGGTCATTTAAAACATTTTGACAGGACAATTGAAGAAAAGGATTGGAAGTGGAGAAAAAAAAAAAAAGTATAACGTTAATGAAAAGATGGTGTGGAGGAGAAAGAAACAGAACACAAATCTCCGATTACAAATATTTGGTGCTACATGCAGGAGGAAAAAATCAGGACAGTAAGTTAAGGGAACAGTGGGATTTTGTTAAAATTTTGCACAACAACAACAAAAAAAAAAACTATTGTTTTTGAAAGAAAGGAGAGGAACATAATTTGGGCCTCTGGCCAGTCCTTTCCTGCTCTAATTCTGAGATTACTAACAAAACTGGGCAATCTCTGTTAGTTACTTCTTAGTGGGCTTTCTCCTGCCATGCTACATTGCTGCACAACTCTACACTGCTTTCTATTAATTTTCCCACTATCATCCCCACACTAAATGTGTTTCTCCCAGTGGTCTGTGAGTCTGTCTAGGTCAGAACAGTGGCTTTTCTTTGCCAAAGAATCATAATTTTTTCTTTGCATAAGTTTGTTGAATTTAGATAAATTTTAGATAAATATTGGTTTGTGTATGTTAAAGAAGACTGGACCACATATAAATATCTATATAGAGCATCGTAATGCCAACAAATACTGCTAGCTTTATGTGAAGATCAATGAATGATAATGCAATAACTTAAGAAAAATAGAAAAACCTACTACATATCACTAGAAATATTCTAGAAATATTTATAAACACTTTTTCAGAAGTCTTAGTTTTACTCATAAATTCATTTTCAGGAAATAAGTTAAAATAAGCAGTAAGAACAAAAAGCTATGTTTGCAATGATGTTCATTAAAAAATTGTCTTTAATTGTAAAAGTTTAAACAAACTAAATTTCAACGAAAGAATAAATCAATAATTATTATATATCAAAAGGCATTATTCTGCCTACCACATTAACCAACTCATACATGTGTAGTAAAGAAACTTATGACTAAGCTATAGTCATTAAAATGATAATTATAAAGATGCTGCAGACTCATAGAAAGAGTTATAAAATTTAGAAGGAAAGAAGTGAACAGGTGATTATAAATGCTGCCCGATTGAAATGTTAAATATATATGCAGGTAAAAGGAGAAAAGGACAGAATAATAGTTTCATAAAAATAGCTTTAGTTTGGTAGAATTATGACTTTTAATTTAAAAAAATATTTTTAATTTTATAGTATTTAAACTTTTATTTAAAGCAAAAGATAAGGTAAATGAAATTTGATGTATTTTTTAATCTTGTAAATTTCATATGAAGACATAAAGGAAAACAGGAAATTTTTCTAGAAAAGATATTATCATACAATTCATATATTCAATATTCCTTAAATATTTACTGGCACCTACTGCATCCTTTGGACATTTATATTTTGCTTTCTTTATACCAACTTATCTAAAAACACAAATGCGTTATCTTGCCATTACGTAAGTCAAAGTCCACTATACTAAAATTGAAACGTTGGTAGAACTTTGTTCATTTCTAAATGTTCTAGGTGAAAATTCTTTCCTACCATTTCCCAGCTTGTGGAAGCTGCCCCATACCTTGGTGCATACTCAGCTTTCTCTACCTTTAAAATAAGCCACATTCCTTCTCTCTGATTCATCTTTCATGGTCCCATCTCTCTCTCTGATTACAGCCAGGGAAGGTTCTCCACTTTTAAGAATTTATGTAATTAGGTTCAGCCCACACAGATAATCCATATTGATCTCCCATCTTAAAGTTTTTCATCATATTCATCTCTCTCTGCAAAGTATCCTTAGCCAGGTAAGGTAACATATATACAGGGTTTGGGAATTAACATGTGGACAGCTTTGGGGGAAGAGGCATTATTCTGCCTACCACATGCACCAACTCATACATGTGTAGTAAAGAAACTAATTTTTTGAAATATTATTGAATCTTGGCTTTTTGAATTATTTATTTATATAGAAAAATATTTTTCCAAAGTTTGGCAAAGTATTGGCTAGTTATGAAAAACTTAGTAATGATTTCTCCCTTTTCCTTCCTTCATGAGTATTTAGCCTATAAGATAGTAGGTGGAATATACATTAAATAGGAGTGAACTGGTAGAGAGACAGATCCAGTGAGACACAGAGGATGTTTGCATGTTTGTGGTGGATGAGGGAGGCGGATGGAATATGGAATATGGAATATCCAGTATCCTACATACTGGATTGAGAACGGGGTGAGGAGCACACCTATTTGTCCTGGTAGAGGGTGTTAAAGCCTGAGTGGATGTGGAGGCTATTCCTGTGGCCAAGCTCTAGGTACATAACATAAGAAATGGGAGGAGAACCCCATGTAAGGGATGAGGATCAGTGCAAGTAAGTCGGTGTGGAATATCAGAAATTTAAGGGGGCAGGGGATCTACAAGTGCTGGCATATGAGAGCATTATGTCCCCAACATGATTATGGTACAGCCCAAATATAGCACAGATGGTGTGCACCTGGCAGTGAGTGACTTGGCAGTGTCAAAACCCAAGAAGGGTTTCTTTGTAGGGGAGAATCAGAGCACTGAAGTGAGAGAGGTCAGAGACTGGGGGTGGTGAGGTAGGCATACACAATCCACACAGCCTGGAACAGATGTTGTGTTCTGCGCTTAGGAGGGTCAGTTCTACTCCAGACCTAGAAGAGGGTTTTGTAGTCCAATTAGGGTCAGTAGGATGACTGGGGGAGTACGGCAATGAACAAAATTGGGATCCATTTGCCCATAATATAAATAAAGACATACGTATAAAGAGGGAAAAATCTTTTGATGAATGAAATAAAACTGTGAGGGATTTTAAAGAAAATCACCTGTTGGCATAGATTATCATAATATTAATTCACTTAGAAAACTTTTTTTTTTTTGGCAGTTTTTAGCCGGGGCCGGGTTTGAACCCATCACCCCTGGAATATGGGGCCGGCGCCCTACTCCTTTGAGCCACAGGCACCACCTAAAACCATTTCTTTTCTTTTTTTTTTTTTTTTGAGACCAAGTCATACTGTGTTGTCCAGGCTAGTATGTCTTGGCATCAGCCTAGCAAATAGCTACCTCAAACCTCTAGTTTCAAGCTATCCTCCTGCCTCAGCCTCCTGAAAGCTAGAACTACGGGGACCTGACACAACACCCAACTACATTTTCTGTTTTTAGTAGAGACAAAGTCTTGCTCTTGCTCAGTCTGGTCTCAAAATCCAGAGCTTCAGTGATCCTCCTGCCTCAACCTCCCAGAATGCTAGGATTACCTGTGTGAGCCACCCACCACACCAGGCCTAGAAACATTAATGGATGGTAAAGTTTGATGAGAAACAGAACATTTGTGTGGTCTCAAAGTATCTTCCCACATTACACTTATTAAGTTAGGAAAAGGTACGTAACTTCATTGTGGTGAAAACTAGCAGACACTACCTTAATCAAATGTTCAAAACAAAATAAATCATTACCACCTGATAAGATGTAATCACACAGCCTAACTTCTGTGATATTCCTGCCAAAGGCATTTAATCAGAGGAAATATCAGAGAAAACAAATTGAAATACATTCTCTAAACAACTGGCTTAAAATCTCTCAAAGCGTCAAGTCACGAGAGAAAAAGCCAGAAAGGAGGTGTAAGGAGATTAAAAATAAAGGGCATGGAAATGCAGTCCTACATCAGGGTGGCTATATGGGCACGTGGCCTTTCTAGTGGCTCAGGACCCTGCACTTGGAAAAGCCCCCTGCTGGACAGTCTGCCACTGTCCTCTCAATTCTTAGTAGATTTTGAACAGGTGCCCATTCATTTTGAATTGCCTAGGCACTGTAACCTGTCCTACTCAGATCAACTACTTTCTCTATAAAGGACATTTTTGGGACAATTGACAAAACTTGAATGGTGTCTATAATTTAGATGACAGAAATGTCATGCTATTTCTTGATTTTAATGGTTATATTGAGGTTATGTGCGAGAGAAATAGAGAGTCCGCCTTTATCTATAAGAAAAACACATTAAAGTGTTTGGGTACAGGAAAAATGTGAGCAAGTAACTTTCAAGTGATTTGGGAAAAATATTCATTGCCTATCAGTAGACTCTTCATAGTTGACCACCTCCCTACACTGACCACCTCCTTAATTTGACCTAATTTTCACAGACCAGGTATGTACTATATGTACATATCTGTAGAATAGGCCTAATTCCTTATGCTGATCATCTCTGTATGGCTCAGTTTGTTACAGCCCTTTGGGTGGTCAACAGAGGTTCTCCTGTAATTATGACTTTTCTATAAGTTTGAAATTGTTTCAGAATAAATAGAAAAAAGTAATTCATCTAAGCCTCTATTACCATCTTATCAGGTGGTAACATTGAGGACGGGCCTACATTGTTTTTCACCCTACCTTCTTCCCCTGCTACCCTTATTTACCCTTCACCTTTGGGCCCTGTATCCCAAAAAAAGGTTAGAGGCAGTTAAATCAGGTCGAGGTCCAATATCACTGGCTCATTAACCA
>CAUYPK010118477.1:0-13011 GCA_963574355.1 Loris lydekkerianus
ATTTTCATCACACTGGTTAACATAACCTTCCTGGCATTTTCTTAGTTATTGTGCTAAGACAATACATTCCACATTTACTAAGTTTCACATATACCCTTGTAAGATGCACCACAGGTAAAATTAAATGAACAGTGACTTTAAATTTTGGTTTATTGCTTCATAAAGAACTTTCTAATTATCAACTAGTTATAGCTTCTCTCAGACATAAAATCCTGACTAATTCTCTTTTTCTTTTATTATTTTTTTTTCTTTAGAGACAGAGTCTCACTTTATCGCCCTTGGTAAAGTGCTGTGGCGTAACAGTTCACAGCAACCTCCAGCTCTTGGGCTCAGGCGATTTTCTTGCCTCAGCCTCCTGAGTAGCTGGGACTACAGGTGCCTGGCTATTTTTTTTTTTTTTTATTGCTGTTTGTTCGGTGCTGGGTTTGAACCTGCTACCCTTGGTATATGGGGCCGACACCCTACTCACTGAGCCACAGGTGCTGCCCCTGACTAATTCTCTTATTCATATTATCTGTAATGGCTATTTTCATCACCATGAGGAAGCATTATGTCATATAGTAAAGATGCCACATTCCCAACATCTGTTAACTTCTTGTTTGGGCTCTATGTCCAAAACGAGTCATAAAGGTGCCTTTAATAATCTATTGCTCATACACTTCCTTTTTACATATGTTTTTAAGTATAATATTTCAGCAGTAGAAGAAATATGATAAATCATTTCCTAGCTCTTAAAGCTGCCATCCACAATTGATATTCTGCTCACATTTCATATGAAAAAAAGTTGCATCACCATATCTAACTTCAAAGGGAACAAGAAAGTACAATTCTGTTAATACGAAAGTGTACTTATGGGTTACTTTTAGCGTACATTTTTTATCTTATAATAAGTCATTATTGTAACAGATCATTATTTCTTTCTAACAAATAACAAAATTTTCATGTTAAAAATGTCATTCTAAAAGGATCTCAACACATCCATCTCCTTGTTAAAATGCAGAAATGGAGCATGATTATCAATGGAAGACCATAAGTACAAGAAGGTTTCAGAAGAGAATAAATAGCATAATATAACCTTTTTCTGAGATTGATGAAGAATCAGATGGGTGCATGAAATGGCCAAATAACCAAAACTGAGTCAAAGGCTTAGATGTAAGAGACTAGTCTAGTTAGGAAAAGAACTGACATAGTAAACAATAAACAGATTGGCCAGAAGTACTATCTTATTGTTGTAGTAGAAACAAGCAGAGACTCTGGCCAGTTTGTGCAGAAAGTTGACACTGAGAAAAAGAACAGACATTGAAAAATACCAAAAAAATTACCTTGTTGAACACAGCATTCCTCATAATGCTGCATTTATAAGCTTGGATGCCTGGTGAAATTTAAACTTCAGAAAATAGTAAGTTTTATTAATAGATATAAACATACAAAAATACTACAGGGAGCATACTTTAAAAACATATCCTCTTTTTAAACTGACATGTACATTTAACCAGCCTGCCTATAGTGTTATTTGCTAAATCTGCCAACCCTAACCACACGTGAATCTACAATTTATAATAAAGTGCCAAAGTTCATTAAAGGATGAATTCTTCAACTGAAAGTTCAATTTTTTAAAGTGAGTGCTCAGAATTTTTTCAAGTGAGTATTCAGATTCTGGAATTTCTGTCCAAAACTTCTCAGAGTTTAAATAATTAGGAAACTATCTTGGTGCTGAATGTAAGTAAACTTCTTTGAACATGAACTCTTCAGGGTGTTGAGATTTCAGCCACTAGGTGAAAATGACTCAATAGTGTGAGTTGGAATTGGGTCTGTAAGTTATCTAATAGATGCAATATTTTCTAAATAATTGATTACAGCATTTGAATTTTATATTTAGAATTATTGAGAGCAGCAGAGTGATATAAGAAAGATAGCAGAATAGGAAGTCCCAGCCTTCATTCCCATAGAGAAACAATTTAACAACAATGTATGAACCAAAAATACATGCTTGAGAAGTAAAGAATCAAGAGGTTCTTGTACCACATTTGCAAAGCATCGAATAGCCACATTAAAACAGTTTAAGAAGAAAAATTTCATTTTATTTGTATAATTTACATCATTTTCTTTCTAAGAGGCACACTCCAGAACTGAGAGATTACCTTGATACATCATTTCTGTGAGAGAAAAGAGAAAGTGGAGCAGAGCTCCAATGACCCTGGGCTTGTTTGGGTGTTTGGGGTAAGCTAAGAATAAAGGGAAGGAGTGGGCAGACTGCTCTGGTCTAACTGGCTCTACAAAACAGGCATAAAACCTAAAGATTCTTTTCCAGGATGGAGGAAGAAGAGTGGAGTGTGGACTCTACATCTGAGCCCACAATATTGAGCTCAGTTACTAGAAGGAGCAAGATTGTGTGGGGTTCCAAACAAAACATAATAATAATAGTAATAATTCAATGTCTGTACTGAAAAGTTTAGTAGAGAGCTTTAATAGCAGACTTGCTCAAGCAGATGACTCAGTGAATGTGAACACAAATTATTTAAAATTATTTGAAATTACCTCGTCAGAGGCACAAAAAGTAAATGTGTGTGTATGCGTGTGTGCATGTGTGTGTGAAAACAGACTAGTTCCCTTTACCTGAATTTTGATTTTTTCAGTTTAGTTACACATAATTAATTGTGATCTAAAAATATGTGAATATAGTCCAATAAGATATTTTAAGAGAGACCACATTCATATGGCTTCTATTATACTATATTAGTATAATTTTTCTATTTTATTAGTTATTGTTCTTAATCTCTTACTAATTTATAAATTACATTTTATCATAGGAATGTATGTATAAGAAAAAACATAAGGCATATGGGGTTGGGTACTGCCTGAAATTTCAACTATCCTGCTGGTCTTGCAGATAAGAACAGACTACTGTGTTATATATTACATACATATATGTGTGTGTATGTACCTATATATATATCCAACATCTGAGCATCTAATATGTAAAGCAAACATTGGCAGAACTAAAGGGAAAAATGGTAACAAAACAATAGCTGGATACTTCAATAACCGACTTTTAATAATGGATAGAACATCCAGACAGAAAATTAATAAGGTAATAGCATACTTGAACAACACTCTAATGAATGAACCTAACTGACATATTCAGAATATTCTAACCAACAGCAGCATATGCAGTCTTCTCTAATGCCATGGAACATTCTCTAGTCTTGATCACTTATGAGGTCATAGAAAAGCCTCAATCAGTTTAAGAAGGTTAAAATGATATCCACTATCTTTCTTGACCACAGTAGAATGAAATTATAAATCAGTAGAAAAAGTAAAATGGTAAAATTCACAAATATGTAGAAATTAATCAGAACACTGTTGAATAATCAATAAGTCAAAGAAGAAATGAGGAGAAAATTATAAAAATATCTTGAAACAAACACAAACAACCACAACACACCTAAACTTATGGGATATAAGTTAAAGCAATACTGAGAGAACTATATAGTCCTTTCATTTGAAAAGTAAGATCTCAAATAAACAATTTACAACTCAAGAAACCAAAAATAAATAAATAAATAAATAAACTAAGCCCAAAGTTAGCCCATGAAAAAATAGTTATAAAGGTGAGGGCTGTGATAAACAAAATAGACAATAAAAAAACTAAAGAAAAAAAAAATTACAAACTTTACCTAAAGTATATAAAAGAGAGAAGACTGAAATAAAGAAAAGCAAAAATGAAAGAAAAGACATTACACATGATACAACACATAAAAAAGGATTATAAAGTACTCACTACTATGGACAGTTATGAATCAACCAATTAAATTATCTAGAAGATGTGAATACACTCCTAAAGCCATACAACCCATCACGACTGGATTATGAAAAAATAGGAAATATGAATAGTCCAGTAACGAGTTAAGAGAATTATGTCAGTAAACAAAAGTATCCCAACAAAGAATAGCCAGGAACATATACTTCACCAGTGAATTCTACCAAAGAGAACTCTACACTAAGACACATTAGAAGTTAAATGTTGAAAGGGAAAGGCAGAAGAGAATTTGGAAAGCAGCAAAATTCAGAGACCCTTATGAATCCCAGGTCACAGCAGTTGGAAGTGAATTTCTTCCTCACTTTTTGCTCTTGCATATTAGGTCAATAGAGAGCATATTCTGCTAGCAGTTATGCTATGTAAGTCTTACTTTGGAGTGACATCAGAAAAATATGACTACTCCAGAAAAAAGTTCCTGCTTTAGTAAAAGAAAGAAAGAGTTTTCTTGTTAATTTCCAGATTTCTATTATGCACCAAGGTTATATGATTATGAGAAAAGTATTTTGATTTACAAGACAACGAACTAAGCAGAAGTTTAAAATACTATTGTGAAAAATGGATTATACAATTTTACAAATAGGTAATGTACTGATGGAGTAATGTAGTGGTTAGGATAAGGTTGCTATTATAACATAGAATAATATAGAATACAGAGCAAAGTAATGTAATTCTCTCTTTTTTGTTAATGACAGTCCCAGGGTGACAATAGGATATGCGAGTAGAATTCTATTCTTTCGATTATTCAGAAAACTAGATTTCTTTGTAAGGTATTGGTCTACTTAGGGAAGTTTTGTTCATCTGTATATTCAGGGCTTTACTACTGCAGTATCTGGATTCCAGACAGAGAAGAAGGGCAGCAAATGAGGAGATGTGATAGGTGATACTAACTCTCAGTTGAATTTTCTACACTGAGTTCAGGAAGAAAGGGGCAACAGATGTTGGTGGGTTAGAAAGGGAAAGCATATTAGGTTTTGCTATAGAAAGAAAGAAAATCACCAAATAGATTCAGAATGAACTTGACCTAGATCATCATCATACCCTCTATAATTTATTCATTATGACATATTTATGTATAATTCCAGTATCAATTACAACATACTTATATAAGAATTGTAATTATTTTCAAAAACATGAATAAAGTTGAAATATGATAAAAATAGATTGCATACTATATGGAAGGTTATGAGATTAAAAATAATATATGATTTTTATAATAAATTTTATATGTATACAAAAAATATATATATATAATTACTGAAGAGATATATCCTAATTGTTAACAATGATTAACTTTGGTGTTGGGTTTATGGTTGATATTTCGTTTCTTTATTTTATCTATCAATGTTTACTAAATTACCTAACATAAACATCAATCTATTTCTATAGTATTTAAGAAAGTATAAAGACTCGTTCAATATTGCAGGAGGAATTACATTTTATTCAATTCAATTTTGGCTCCTATTTTATGTACAGAAAATAAATTCTTGATCAAAAGTATCCAGATATGCTTCTGGTGTCTGAAGGGGATTTGCAAACATTTAAGAGAAAAATAGTAGATGCAATTCTGGAGCTACATAACTGGTATAGTGTGATCTGTACTATTATTAAAGAAAATGGACATATAGTAACATAAAGAGACATAATAGCACATAAATGTCTAATTTTCTCCAAAGGCATTTAGCAAAATGTCTGAAACAGCGTTGCATTGAAAAGATAAGGCCTTATTTCTTAGCTAAATGGCTTAGTTGGTTAAATATTTTAGTCATTCATTATTTGTCTGTCCAGAGCTTGAAGTCCTGCTTATTTGTGATTACCATCACCTTAAACAGGAGAACAGACATCTTAGTTTTGACCATTTTTAATCTTCACTGTATTAGTGTTATGAATAGATTTTTAAAGTGTGTTTTTAAATTAACTTGGTCTAATTATTTTTATTTGCTATGCCACTACAAAAAGTTTTTAAAAAATCCATTGGCATTAGTATCAATATTCTTTGTTTTCAAATTAACAAATTGTGATTACATGTCCTTAAATATCAAATAGAACTATTCAGTCCAGACAACTAATAACTAAAGTTTAGTAAAGTAAACCCAGATACTTGCCTTCATTTTTCTCTCCTCAGTAATGAAATGGCTTCCTTTAACTGTGGATATAACTAGAGCATATTTTCATGTACTCTTTGTTGCCCATGTGTTCCCTGGAACTCTGTCCAGCATATCAAGTGTTCAAGCAACCCCTAAGCAAGAGTATAACTTGCTGTTTACTCAACATGTGTCCATACATTCAATTGAGAATGAAACAATAAAGGCTGTGGATTAGACAATTTATCATTCACTTGCTCAGCAGGCATTGTGAACTTTCCAGCAAACTCTTGCCAGCAAATGCCCATTTGGTGATACAAAAGCAGGCCCTGGTGAAGGCTGATCTATGTTAGAGCTGAAAAACATCAAACTTAGGAAACTCTCAATATTACAATGGGCTGCTGGCAAATCTTCCCAAAGAGGACATTATTTTTATTACATTAGTCAGGAAATCAATCTGCTTTCTGATCCAAATGAGATTACCACCTCTGTCTTCTAAGGCTGTTTATTGTAAAAACATCCTTACAAAAACAGCACAAGATGGACAGAAATGCTCAGAAAGCAGTCATAGAAGTCTATGTGTTACATGATTACTGGGTACAGAAAAGAGATAGGAATATCTCTTTCATTATTATTGTTCAGTCACAGGCAAACTGCATGCTGTATTAGAAATATGGTATTAGAAATGTTGGTATTTCCCATCACATAATTATATAAGATGTTCAAAATTCTAGAAAACTATTTCCACACTTTGCAGATAGAATTAGTCATGTAGATATTCCAAAAGATATAACAATCCCAATATAGACACTGACGAGTACTGATTGCTTTAGAGAATATAGTTCATTTACTGAAACCCGCCCACGTGTAACCATGCTGACGATTTTGAGAGTGCAGGTATTTCTTTCATGATGCCTTTATCCTGTTCTTGAAAATGTTAAAATTGTCATTCATGCAAGGAAAAGTGAGTTGCGGTTGAAAATTCAGATACCTCAATAGTCACATTTTTCTGACCTGAATTTTGATACAAAATTTCCTGCAGTGATTTGATGAAACAGCCAGTGCATGCAAAATGGGAAAAATATAAAATAGTGAGGAGGACAATTCCATTTCTGAAAACACTCAGAAAGCACTTTCTTAAAGCCTGTAAAATTACTTCAGGGAAATTGCAACATCACTACTGAGCAAATCAATAGTATTAAAGATGAGATAACTGTATTTTGACCTTTATCTTGGTCAGCTTTATTGGCCGAGAAAGAAAACATGAGAACTTAATGGAAACATCACGATATCTAGGAATGTATAGAGGCAGCATTGTCTAAAACTTAGCTTGTACCTCCACTCCACTGACCTCAGTAGAAAGTGAACATCTGTTTAATATTGTGAATGTTTAGTGTGGCATCTGCAGGAGGAACTGGCAAGTGATAATGCTTAAGTATTTTTCTTTCTTTTAATATCAAACTTTTAAAATATTACTGTGGCACTTATGAAGAATAAAATTGTAAGTGTGCTGCACAGTGATTGGATACATTTTAAATTCCTTCCCATGTCTCAGATGTCCATTCTATGATGGTGATATTTTAGGTGCTGGATTTGGCTGACTATAGATTTTTAACCCTTGTACATCATCTGCTGTTTGGCCACAATATGGTTGCATTGTACTCTGAACATACATATCTGTCTGCTGATGGATTAGAGCAATTTTGGAAGTGTAGGAAGTTAAGGGTTACAGATTGGCCAACATGGTCTTTGATTTCAGAGTTTTCAGGAACATTTTCCCTCATTCCTTCCTGACAATTTTTTTTTTTTTTTTTTTTTTTTTTGCAGTTTTTGGCCAGGGCTGGATTCAAACCCACCATCTTCAATATGGGGCTGGCGCCCTAGTACTTGAGCCACAGGTGCCACCCCCTTCCTGACGTTTTTGCTTTCAGTTTGTAACTTACTTTTTTATCAGCCCTTTCTTCAAGCTCTTTGATCTGCTCATAATGAGCCAACTACTCCCTAGAAGATACTTCCAAGATCTGTGCATCAGCCCAAGTTTGGGTTACAATCTTAAGAAATACCCAGCACAGGTAACATCTGTCCTGAACTTCAGTTATAGGTGTAAAAGAAGATTAGAAATGAGACAGGAAAAACTGAGCTCCTATGCCCCATTCCATAAGCCAACACAATGTATTTCTTTCAATTTAAGTAACCATTTCAATACAATAGAACAGTAGACTCAGTAATCTATTATTAGTGCATTAAAATAACCTATTTAAGTAATACTTTTCTTGTTGTAATGATAAACATCTTTTGTTAAGGGACAGTGCAACATCAGCTTATACTAACAAAGTTTTCTCCCTTACTTAGGTGTGTTATGTTCTTCGTCTTTGACAGCATTGTCTTTTGACTGAGAGGTTATTTCCTATTCTTCCATGGGCCAGCAGGATCATAAAGGAGGCAGATAAGACTTTAATATCACTTTTATGGGGTCCTAAGGACACACTCTCTACTTTATTCTTTTATTTTGTGTCAGAATCTTCCTTTGAGACAAAGGAAAGGGGTGGGGTGGGGATATTAATACATTCAATCATTTATCTACAGACACATGGTTAGATACCTGAACAATAATTATTAGATCTCATAGTATACAGACATTTAGGGGAAAAAAGTTGCAGGAGAGCAAAAAAGAAAATGTATACATCTCTTGGTGTTTCAGGTAATTTTATTTTATCTATCCTATCATGGTTGCCAAAGGTTAAATGATTGGTTCGTAGGTTTTCTCAAGGAAGGCTGAAACTAGATTAATTACCTTATAGAACATGGATTGATTATCACCTTGAGCCTAGCCTAACAAAACAGAATTCTGTGAACTATAATTATCCAGAGTCCAAATTAATCAAATGAATAGCAAAGATACCTAATGAATGTGAAGAAGGACTGAAAAAGGTAAAATTCTAAATGTATTTCTTGGTCAGAAATATGGGAAGGAAACAGGCAATTGAGCAGAGCAGGTAGCTATTCTGATAAGAGGTAGGTACTCGATTTTCTCAGTACTTTACTCCAGGATAAAAAATATTCTTGTGTTCCAGGAAGATTAGGGTAGCAAGAGATATCTTAATTGTTTCTAGATATTGTACCATTTATTTGCTCATTCATTGATTTATGTATTTAACAAATAATTGCTAAGTTTACCTTTTGAGACTATTGTAGGTAACAAAACAGACATAAATTCTAGGCATCATCCTTGTCCATTCTACATAAATTCTAGTCCATCCTAGCCCATCATCCCAGTACATTCTACTTCCATGATAATATTTTCTAAGGAAAAAAGAAGAAAAGACTAAGAAAAATCTATAATATTTCAGGGTTTATGAGCTGTGGAGAAAATTAAAACAGAGTAGGGGGAAAGGGAGAAAAGATGAGGCATGTGCATTGTAATTTAAATACCATTATGTTTGAGAAGAGAATTTAAGGAGATGAGGGAACAAGAATTTTCACATGTAGTATAAATAAATTTGAGCCTGAGGAAACACAGGCAAAAAATTAAGCAATAATGAGAGGGTATTCAATCAATACTAACACGGCAGTGTGACAAGAAAAGAGAAGAAGAGGGGCTTCAGGAACTTCTTCCAGGACTGTAATTATTCAGGCATTAATCCATTGTTGATATTATCCCACAAGTTCCTAAGGCTCTGATCACCGTTTTAAAATATTTTTATTAAGAATAATAAAAATAAAAAATTATTATTAAGTATAAGAAAAATTTACATTTATAAATTTTGTTGACCTTTCTACAAGTTCAATGACTTAAATCTGTCATTTCCATTTGTTACTGGCCTATCAGTATTTTATTTTTCAATACTAAAATTTTTTATTAGTCTTTTTATAATTTTACTTTTATAAGGAAGTTTTGTATTTTTTAATTTATTTTGAGTATGTTTCCTTTCCCTTGTTAGACCTGGCTATAATAGTTATAACAGCTGCTCTAATGGGCTTATCTGATGATTCCAGCACCTGACTTACCTGGTCTGTATTTGTTGATTGCCTTTGTCTTTGAAAATGGGTTACATCTTTTTTCTGTACATGAGGTTATTTTTAATAAGAACCTGAATATTGTGGATATTATATTGTGAAGATTCTGGATTTTGTTACATTCCTCTGAATAATGCTGATGTTTTTTGTGTTAGCAAGTAACTAGAGTAATTGACTTTAATCTGTGGAGTCTGTCTTTCCTGCTACTGTGAACTTTATTAAACCTAAGTTTAATGCTCATCTGCTTAAATCTTTTCCACATCTTGTGGCTCAGAGATTCCTCAGAAACGTGAGGAATATTCACACATAGAGTTGGGGATTCACTTCTCTCTAGCTTTATCCCCTGTACTTTGCCCACCAGCTACCATTGGCGGAGTTCCTTTCGCTGGTTTATCCCAACAGATATTTTTTAAAAAGACTTTCTAATAGAATTTTATCTACCTGTGCTATATCCTACATTACTTTGGCCTACCTTTAGGCAAAGATGAAAAATAAAATAAAATAAAGACAGTGGTGAGAAGTTATTCCTATGCTAATCACTTGTATGCATTTTGACTTCCTTTCCAAGTATGTCTGCTTTTGTTTACTATTCGGAGTATTCAGATATCCTCAGAAATTATAGTTGTTATGTGATGGAAAGTAGGATTCTCTTATTTTTTAAAAGCATAACTTTGGCTGTCATATTGAGATCAGACTAACAGAGGGAGAGATTGAAAGCCAGTTATAATGGTACTGAACTAGTCCTGGCAGGAGAGTTTGGTGGCTTATACTAGCCATTTAGAAGTACAGAGTTCTTTAAAATATTTTAAAGAAAAACCAATAATAGTTTTTAACAGATTGATTTATTTGTGTAAAAGATAAAAAGAATTCAAGAATAACTACAAATTACTGTCCTAAGTAGCAGTCATTGTTACTAAAATGAAAAAAAAAAAAAAAAGAAAAAGAAAAAAAGTAAGTTTTCATGATGGGCATACAGTGAATTATAATTTTAAGTATTGATTGTTCTATTAGGCATACAATTGGAACTGTCAAGTTATATAAAATATGGAAATATTCAACATTCATAAATTGTGATTTAAGTAAAACCATCTAATGGTGGAGAAAATTGAGTGGTTGGAAGAATTTTGATACTGCCTCTAAACTCAATGTCTAGTACTGTATAAACCTGTTTCAGTATGTTTTTTTTTTTTTTTTTTTATCATAAGATAGGGTATTCTACCAATTAAAAGTATAGAACCTTCAGCCATGTTGCCAGGTTAAGTCCCTGTTCAGTAGGTATGTAACTACAAATATTTTTTGGTGATAGCTCTCTGTGTAATAAACTGCACAACATCTTATTGGCTTAAAACAACGAACATTTAATTATTTTTCATTACTCAATGTGTTGACTATAGCTCACATATATAAATCTTTCCATGGCTGTGCTTTTGATGTCTCATGTAGGTTTAGTAAGATGGCCACCGGATCAGAAACATTAAAGATTGCCTCACTTTTATCTGATAACTTGGAGGATAGATTAAAATCTGGGCTCAGCTTGTTCATATAGCCCTTTCCTCCCTTGAAAGGGTCTTTCATGTGTTTTTGTTGGTTTGTTTGGTGTTGTTGTCCATGTAATATCTTAAGCAGGGTAGCTGAATAACTCATAGGGTAACCAGGGCTCCCCAAAATATAAATACTGAACCCATTAGGCCTTCCTGAGTGTATATTTGACTATCTCGGTGTCTATTATTGTATTATGTTAAACTGAATCACATGAGCTCAGAACCAATGCAGGGGTAACTATATAAGAACTTAAATAAATGGTGGTTTACTGAGTCTTTCTTAAAAGACTAGATACCATAGCAAGTTATTGGACCTCTTTGTTTCCCAGTTTATTTAATTGGAAGTATAATATTAATGGTTTTTACATAAGATGTTAATGAGAATCACAAAATTAATTACAAAAGATATGTTAGGCTGTGGCACATATTAAAAGCACTTTACTATATACAGTATTATGTATTACCTTAACTGTTGTTCAAAGATATTATGTTTTGCATTGTTTGGAACTAGAATACAGGATTTTCCATCTGTCTTTTTCTGTGGTTAAAAATATACCAATATTATTGCATTTCTCTTATTTATCCTGTTAGATTATGTATGACTTCTATTTCCTAACTTAAAACAAATGAAAAGAAAGCTACTTGAGATTACTAAAGCCATCATTTCCCCCAAACGTCTCTTACAAGGTAATTTTCAAAGAAGATATTTAAATGCATCTCTCATATTTATTTGTAATCTAGTTGATTAATTTCACCATACAATCAACTTTTAATAATTATTTATATAACTGGACTCTGACCTGAGTTTATATAAAAGAAGGTCCTGGTGCCCTCTGGCACTTGATTTCATGTGTAAGTCAAAAATTAAATAAGAGATGCTCCAGGTATTAAAGTTTTAGTAGGTGGAAAGAAGATTAGTATTTGTTTCCCAATTCTTTCTTCTGAGGAAGATTTGTAGCTATTAAGGGCATTTATAATGGGTCAAATAGGTAACTATGCAGATCGTAGCTCATTTTCCAGGATGAAAGGAAGCAACTCAAATCCTTTCCTAGTTTTTTCTTCTCCCTATGTTATGGCTGATGCTAGTCATTATTTGGAGAGAAGAGGTTGTTCTCTGAGGAACAAATTCTGAGACTTCTAAGAACTTTCCTCAAGTATCTTCATTCTCACTTCAGCAATCAATCTATTTTGTATATTGGATTTCTGTGTAAGATTTTTTTAAATAAAGTTTCTAAGATTTTAAAAAGTAGTTTAGAAAAAAATGGTTATCCACAGAGAACTCAAATTTATTAGCAAGAAAAGAACATGTGACCCCATTTCAGGGTGGGCAAGGGACTTAAAGAGAAACTTCTCTAAAGAAGACAGACACAAAATCTACAAACACATGAGAAAAAGCTCATCATCCTTAATAATCAGAGAAATGCAAATCAAAACTACTTTGAGATATCACCTAACCCCAGTAAGAGTAGCCCACATAACAAAATCCCAAAACCAGAAATGTTGGTGTGGATGTGGAGGAAAGGGCACACTTCTACACTGCTGGTGGGAATGC